>CM044009.1:67082698-67375198 GCA_024085815.1 Flaveria linearis
TCAAGTTTACAGTGATAAAATTACAAAAATAAAAATAAATGTTTAATGCTTAAGGAAGATACACGAAATCAAACTCCGATCGAACGGTGTTTCCCGCCTTTTCATTCTCAAGTTTACAGTGATAAAATTACGGAAATAAAAATAAATGTTTAATCTTTAAGGAAGATACACGAAATAAAAATAAATATTTAATGCTTAAAAGAATAAAAAAAATAAAAGCAATATGTCACGGTTTGGCCAAACCGTGACATATAGCCCCCCTGCGCACAATCAATACCCTCGTAATTACATACCCAATCAATACCCCCATAATTACATACCCAATCATTGACCCCAGATCTAACTGTCACGGGTAGGGTAAACCGTGACAGCTAGATGTCACACCTGACCTAGCGGTCACGGGGAGACCTAACCGTGACAGCTTGGGTCGGTTTTCTCCAGGAAAAACACGGTGCGACTAAAATTTCCGTAACTAAAATATCCTTCAATTAAAAATACTAAAATGACACTTGTAATTCCCAAAATGTTTTTTAGTTTACCATTTTACAATAAAGTTATCCCACATAGAACTAGGAAACAAATAATTAATTTCGTTATGAAAAATATCTAATGATAAAGTATATGTATAATAAAACAGAATGTGAACATTGAAGTTAGTATTACTAATTTATTATCAAATTACATTATAGGCTAAATTAGCAAATATATATACTCGTGCGATCCAACAGTGTTGTACATGATGTGATAAAATATAACTTATACAATTGTCCTGACTCGTTTTCGAATTTAATTTGATCGAAACGTAGAGTTACATGAATTTATATCATCAAACGAAAACATATTATATTTAAGCTCATTCGTTTTCAAATAAAATATAAGTTGAAAATTACACCAACTTAACATGTACATAAGAGTTAGCATGAAAGTGATTTATATTTGACATAGTTTGTGGCCAAGGAAAATTTAAGTCAACGTAAACAAACTTAAATTTAGACCGACACGTCAAGTACATAAGAATAAGGACTCAGAAATTAGTTTTTATGTAGAAAAAATATACAAAAGTTAAATCGGAGCCTTTACAAATTCAAGAGGGGTTAAAATGACATTTTTTAAATTATAGGAAAAGTTTAGGGGTAAAAGTGTATATAAAAAACTTCAAAGGGTTTACGGCCGGTGGTAAATGCTATCAACCTTTGTAATGATGTATAAAGTACATAAAAATTAGCATGAAAGTGCTTTATTTTTTACCATGCTCATGTCCGAATAAAAGTTACGTCAAACATAAATGAAACCGAATTTTAACCAACACGTACATAAAAAGAGACATAAAAATTTATTTTTTTAAAGTAAATATATACAAAAGGTAATCCCGAGGCTTTAGAAACTCAAGGGAGTTAAAGTGATATTTGTCAAAGTTAAAAAAAAAATAGGGGTCAGTAAAGAAACTTGAGGGTGGTCTCTGGCCGGTAACAAATGCAACCGACCTTTGTAATAGTGTATAAGTATAATTAGTTTCTTGGCAAATACCATATAAAACCAGGATACTTTTATTTTTTATGACAAAAATTTTTATACATAAAAAACTAACGTACTTTTTGTTTGTATCATAAAAATCTCTTAACAAATTTCGCGTATAAAAAAACTAATATACTTTTTATTTTTTCACCTGAAAAACCCTAATAACCATGCGTCAAACAAAACAATTGGTGCAAAAATTATTTTTATTTATTTTTTGAACTTTATCGAATTTAACAAGTGAAGTGTCTTTGATAGGCTGTTCAACTGGTTTTAACCGGACCAAAATCGACTCAGAGCCGGAAACGGGAAGGTCTGAGATGCAGAACCAGAACCGCACCCGGAACAATGCTAACGGTTCAGTTATTATACCAGTTAATTGGTTCCAATTACTAAACGGTACTTATGAAACTGGTTTGTTTAAAATAGGCTGCTGATCAGATTATGTAAACACAAAATACACACTTATATACACTCTTAAGATACATGCGTGTGTTAACTAGAGTATTTGCTACTAAAGTCTTTGGAAAACTGATGTTGATTTGTTGCAACTACTGTTAGCATCGAAGTAGCTTAACAATGCAATCCATTCTTAACAGATTAACATCAAACAATTAAACAAAGATGAGTGATGATTATGAACCGTGTTCATAAACAAGCAAGATGAAGATGAACGATGATAAAATAAATGATGAATATAAACCGTGATCATAAAACAAGACGAAGATGACCGATGATTATAAACTAGTTAAGCGCTAACTGAAACAAAGTTTGTAAAATTCAGAAGAACTTAATTTCAATAGGATTGTTTGACATGAGACTAGAAAGTTTAATATTGATTTTTTTTCCGATAATGATAACCCTACGGATGTTTTTTAATTGACATTAATATGCTTGCAATTCGCAAACATAATTGGATTAGAGATTGTTTGTTGACTAGTAGAAGCTACAGATCGTATATCTTTGTCATAAAACAAATCAATATTTTATTATAATTTTATACAAGTTGGTTCCAATGGCTTTGCGGGTAAATCGACCCGGGACCATTTAAGCCAAAGTTCAAGAACTGGAACCTATATTATTAGAATATAAACCGGCTTTTCTGGTTTCGCTTGCAACCGGATTATTAAGATATTTTTAAGTGAAAAGGACAGAAATTATGCAGGTTTTTTTTTATGTACTTAAGTTGTTGAAGAACTTTTGCGAGACAAAACAAAAAATCTGGTCTTTTTTACGTGCAAAAGATTATACAACGACTTTTGAGAGAAAAATCAGAAAGTATGTTGCTTTTTTATGGTATTTGCCCTTAGTTTATTTGTATTATGTTACAAAACTTTTGAGAGAAAAATTATGTTGCTTTTTTATGGTATTTGCCCTTAGTTTATTTGTGTTATGTTACAAAAGCTATGGTTGACGGGTGGGTAGAACCATTGTTATATACACACACACATTGTGAAATGCTTTTATTTCTAACTACATTTAGAAATAAATTGGAAATAAATTTTATTTAAATTGAACCGTCACAATGTATGTTTTCCTTGGGACATCGCTAGGGTGGAATGTTACTGGCTTAACATATTCATTTGTGTTAAGATATTAACCCTACCTTACCACATTAAAAAAGCATGTCATGTTACTATCTTATTCTTTCGGGTCGACTGATTTATAAAAAAAGCGTAAACGAGTAACGCAAGTGACTTGGTAAGAATTTAAGCAATGAATAACTTAGAGCTTAATCAAACAATTTTCTTATAATTTGGTGTCTTGCAAATTGGTTTTATATATTTATTTCGAGATTAGATGTAACAAATGGAAAGGATCAAAGAAAGTAGTTGGAGTAATAAGTAGTTTAATCTTTATTTAAAATAGATAACCAAATAAAAAAAATTAAAAATCAAAGTTTAGAATTTTGAATGCTAACACTTTTTAAATAACCTTATATAATATAATGGAAGAGTTCGAGTATAAAATCAATAGAGCATGTTTTTAGTAGTTTAGGGTTGTATATAGAGCTTTTTGTTGAGAAATTGATCATACGAATTCAAACACTCGAATCAATAGAACATAAACGATTTCACTGTTATTGACAATTGAAGAAGAAGAAGTGTACAAGAACAATCAAGTGCCCTTCTTGACCTATTCACACCTTATTTATACACAAAACAGATTGTTAACGGTAATTAACAACCCCATTAACAACCTTACAATGATTACTATCACACCCCTTCAACTAAGAAGTAATGACACAATCTACCCCTGTACTAACTAAACAAAGCAATACAATAAGAAAACTAACTCGATTGATCTCAAGTTGACTTCATTACTCACATATAACAACAATCTCCACCTTGAAGTCAACTTTAATCAACACATTCATCAACCAATACCCAAAGTATCCAAGCAAAACTGAAACTTAGAAATGGGCAAAGCTTTAGTAAGAACATCAGCAGCATTCAACTCAGTAGCCACTTGTGCAACCTCAGCTTCTTTAGAGCTAACAATCTCTCGAATAAAATGATACTTAACCCTGATATGCTTAGTCCTTTCATGAAAAACACAATTCTTTGTTAACTGAACTGCACCTTGGTTGTCACAATAGACAATTGCATCACCAACTAACCCCAAATCAATGACAAATCTTTTCAACCACAATGCTTCTTTTATTGCCTCAGTGAGAGCAATATACTCTGATTCTGTGGTAGATAAAGCAACCACAGATTGCAACCTAGCCTTCCAACTCACAAGATTACCAAGGACTTTAAAAGCATAACCTGTTATGGACCTTCCCCTATCCAGATCCTTTGCATAATCTGAATCTACAAATCCAGTAACAGTCTTACTTGACAATCCTTCTACTCCATACACCAACCCATAACCTCTGGTTCCATTCAAATACCGCAACAGCCACTTTACTGCACACCAGTGACCTTTACCTGGGTTAGAAAGAAACCTGCTCACAATACTTACTCCATACCCAATGTCTGGCCTGCTACATACCATGAGATACATAAGACTTCCCACAGCATTGGCATAAGGCACTCGAGACATATAGTTAATTTCCTCCTCAGTTGAAGGACAATCAGCATTAGACAGCTTAAAATGCTGAGCAAAAGGAGTATTCACAGGTTTACTTTTATCCATATCAAAATTCTTTAACACTTTCATCAAGTAGGCCTTTTGAGATATCTTCAACTGTCTGCAGCTTCGGTTTCTAGAAATCTCCATACCAATGATTTTTCTAGCTTGGCCAAGCTGCTTCATCTCAAATTCATTCATCAACAGCAGCTTAGTAGCTTCAACTTCTCCTTTATCTTTACAAGCTATCAACATGTCATCTACATATAGCAATAGATAGACATATTGACCTCTAGTAAACTCCTTTAGATACACACAGCTATCATAGTCACTTCTCTTAAAATCATGACTAGTTATATAGTCATCAAAACGTTTGTACCATTGCCTTGGAGATTGTTTCAGTCCATACAAGGACCTTTTCAACAGACACACCTTCTCCTTACCATCTTTTTCCTCAAACCCTTTAGGTTGAGTCATGAAGATTTTCTCTTCTAAGTAACCATGCAAAAAGGCGGTTTTCACATCTAATTGTTCCAACTCCAAATCTTGACAAGCTACTATTGACAGTATCATTCTAATGGATGTATGCTTTACCACAGGTGAAAAGATTTCTGTGTAATCCACTCCTGCTTTCTGTGTATACCCTTTGGCCACCAGTCGTGCTTTGAACCTAGGAGGATCACCAGGAATAGCCCCTTCTTTTATCTTGTATAGCCACTTACAAGTAACCAATTTATAACCCACTGGCTTCTCAACCAGCTCCCAAGTTTCATTCTTTTGAAGTGACTTCATCTCCTCTTCCATGGCTTCTATCCATTTTGCCTTATCCTTTGAAGTAACAGCTTCTTCAAAAGTGATAGGCTCTAGCACAGCCTCTTGTTCAGCTGCTAAGAAGGCCACAGCAGAAATATCATCTCCATCTCTAAATCTCAATGGAGGCTGAACCTTTCTTCTTGATCTGCCTTTAGCAATACTGTATTCAGGCTCCTCAGATGAAGTACTTGTTTCAGGCTGTTCACCATTCCCTGACTGTACCTCCACCTCAATTTGTACTTCACTAATACCCGGAGTACTAGACACATCTTGACTAGACTTGTTCATCAAATCTCTATACATTACAGCCTCATTAAAAATAACATCTCTACTTGTTATTACCTTTGAATCAGCTACTCTCCACAGCCTGTAGCCTTTGACACCTTCAGTATAACCAAGAAATACACACTTTTGGGCTCTTGGCTCCAATTTGCCCTGATTACTATGAGCAAAGGCTAATGATCCAAACACCTTTAGATTATTGTAGTTCAGTCTTTCTCCTGACCACACTTCCATAGGGGTTTTCTTACTTAGAGCTGCACTAGGAGATCTATTGACTAAGAAGGCTGCAGTAGTGACTGCTTCTGCCCAAAAAGACTTAGGTAGCCCAGAACAAGATAAGAGGCACCTTACCTTTTCAAGTAGGGTTCTGTTCATCCTCTCAACCAATCCATTCTGTTGAGGGGTACCTGGTACAGTGAGATGCCTTCCAATTCCCTGTTCTCTACAATAGCTATTGAATTCTCGATTACAAAATTCCAAGCCATTATCAGTTCTAAGTTTCTTTACCTTTCTTTCAACTTGTCTCTCCACCAGTGTCTTCCACTCTTTAAACTTGTCAAATGCATCATTCTTTCTCTTTAGTATGTATACCCACACCCTCCTAGAGTGATCATCAATTATTGACAAAAATAACTTGCCCCTCCTAATGACAGATGTTTCGTTGGTCCCCACAAGTCAGCATGCACATAATCTAGCACACCATTAGTCTTATGGACCCCCTTATTAAACTTCACTCTGTGTGCCTTCCCTTCTACACAATGCTCACAGAACCCAACTTCACAATTGGCAACATCAGTCAACACACCTTGCTTCTTAAGCTCTATTAGCCCTTGTTGACTTATATGCCCCAGTCTGCGGTGCCAAAGGACTGCATTTTCATTTTGAGAGGCCACTAGTGAGACACCTTTAACTAATGCCTCACCATCAAGTATATAGATGTTATTCTCTCTTCTTGTACCCGAGAATAACACTATAGACCCCCTAATCACCTTTGCCTTGCCATTTTTAAGGTTCACCTGACAACCTGCCTTTTCAAATGTGCCCATGGATAACAAACTCCTCTTGAGTTCAGGTACATACCTCACATGTTCCATCTTGAACTCAGTACCATTTTGCAGCTTGAACACAACAGATCCCTCACCTTGGATTTCGCAATCTCTATCATCTCCCAATTTAACTGTTCCAAGACTTTGCTTCTTGAAATCAACTAACACTTCCTTGACTGGTGTCATGTGAAAAGAGCATCCAGAGTCTAGAACCCACCCATCTTTCTCTCCTGGTTTAATTGCCATCAACACATCAGCACTCTCGTATCCATCTGAGTTATCATCAGATTGAGTGCAATGTGATGAATTCTTGGTTCCACTGGACTCAGCACCTTGTCTTTTTTTTCCATTCAGGACAGTCTTTCTTTAGATGCTTCTCTGAGTGACATACAAAACATTTTCGTTTGTACTTTGCTTTTGATCTAGAGTGACTTCTTGGTCTATGATCTTTTGAGAACCTGTGATCAGTTCTTCCCCTTACATGTAGGCCCTCTCCACCTTCTTCTTTCAAGTCGGACTTCTTTTTCAATTCTCTTGAGTTTAGGGTGGCTAGAACTTCCTCCATCGACAGAGAATCTCTCCCATACAACAGGGTGTCCACGAAATGTTCGTATTGAGAAGGTAAGGAAGTCAAGAATATAATTGCTTGATCTTCATCACCCAACTCAACCTCTATGTTTTCCAAATCCAGGATTAGTTTATTGAAGTCATCTATATGATCTTCAATAGACTTTCCCGAACTCAATTGAAAGGTATAGAGCCTTCTCTTCAAGTATAGTCTATTTGCAAGACTCTTTGTCATGTAAAGCGATTCTAGTTTAGACCAAACTCCAGCCGCAGTCGTCTCTTTTGTCACCTCACGCAGTACCCGATCTCCTAAACTTAGGATGATCGCACTGTGAGCCCTTACACCCATGTCCTTCCATTTCTCCGTTATCTCCTTCTTCTCTTTATCGGTAGCACCAGTCGGGATCTTCGCATCACCACCGGCCAACGCATCAGCCAATCCCTGATGAACCAAGAGAGCCCTCATCTTGACTCTCCACAGGCTAAAATCGTTCTTCCCGTCGAATTTCTCGATCTCGAACTTTGTCGACACCATACTTCTTTCGATTCGAACACTTCTATTGCAATTCGAGCCGCACCTTTCTTCCGATTCGAGCCACCGAGGCTCTGATACCAATTGTTGAGAAATTGATCATACGAATTCAAACACTCGAATCAATAGAACATAAACGATTTCACTGTTATTGACAATTGAAGAAGAAGAAGTGTACAAGAACAATCAAGTGCCCTTCTTGACCTATTCACACCTTATTTATACACAAAACAGATTGTTAACGGTAATTAACAACCCCATTAACAACCTTACAATGATTACTATCACACCCCTTCAACTAAGAAGTAATGACACAATCTACCCCTGTACTAACTAAACAAAGCAATACAATAAGAAAACTAACTCGATTGATCTCAAGTTGACTTCATTACTCACATATAACAACACTTTTATATCAAGAAAAGTAGTTAAGCCCCTACCTATATTGTCAAGAGGGATGAAGTCTCACAAGAAGCAAGGGTAGTCAAATTCCAAGATTTTAATAGCTCGAATAAGATTTCCGGGATTGGAATTGGTCTATTAGCATAGGAATAGACCCGTTAGAAGAATTATTACGAAATTCTTAATATATGGACTTTAAAAATCGAACATAAACAGGTTAACAGGTCAACGCGTTTATTAATGAGTCGTTTTTTAGTTAACCTTTATATTAAATTGGTCATGTTCATGTTGATAAGTTAATAAACATGTAATATTAACCAACGTCCGATTACTTTTGTGGTCCATGTTAGAGATTGGGCTTTTCATCCGGTTGCTCTTACAGATGGGCTCACAGTCGATGACCCTTTATTTGCAGGTTACGATTTATGCGAACCCAATATTAGGCCCAATGTAGATCCCTTCTTTGCTTGTTTTCTAATAGTCAGCCCACCATTCATATTCTTACTCCAACAGTCCAACGTGTATTTCACATTTTCACCCTTACGAACTCCTCCGTGTTGTATCTTCGTTTGCAGAAGAATCTAGTGTCTCTGATCTCTTGAATCTGCTTATGGTTTCACGCTACAATTGATGGAGATTTCGTGAACACCATCACCATAGAACTTAATTGAGGTTCGTTGTTATTTTTCTCCCATATTAAGATAACCTCTTGATTACCCTATTAAACCATATTTGAGATTCGTTGTTATTTTTTTTAAGTTTGTGCCTTGTCTTTTCAAACTTTGATTGGTGTTTTTTGGTATGATTACAGGTGTATCCAAGTTTGGATGACAAAACTATGATTGAAATTTTAGTATCCTTGTATGCAAAGTTGACCAACTTATCCATATTAAGTTGTATCCATCGTCAACACCCGTCAATTCACATACATACTATAAAAGTCAATTTGTGTTATTGAGTGATTTTTAATCTTACTTTTGCAAAAGAGCTTTAATGAAACTATAACTTTAACCATGAATAACTTTATTTTAACTGATTTTTTCAAACTTTATCTATGCATTGATTCTATTACTCATATCATACATTATTAAGTAATTATACTATAAACTTTGCTTTACGTTAGGTGTGTACTTGCACATACTAGTGCAATACTTCTTTAACTCATATTGTATCATTTCTCTAACTGATTTTTACTTTATCATGAGTACAAGTCTTGTTTAACTATCCTATAGCTTGACAGTACACAAAACTTCCATTGATTGCAACTAATCCAAGACTCCTGTCATTTATCATTATGTAAACTCTTATACCAATCTTTAAAATACATCAAGACATTTGTGTTTGCAAGACTCCTTCTTCATGTAATTATACTATAAACTTTGCTTTACATTAGGTGTGTACTTGCACATACTAGTGCAATACTTCTTTAACTCATATTGCATCATTTCTCTAACCGATCTTTACTTTACCATGCGTACAAGTCTTGTTTAACTATCTCATAGCTTGACAGTACACAAAACTTCCATTGATTGCAACTAATCCAAGACTCCTGTCATTTATCATTAAGTAAACTCTTATACCAATCTTTAAAATATATCAAGACATCTGTGTTTGCAAGACTCCTTCTTCATGTAATTATACTATAAACTTTGCTTTACGTTAGGTGTGTACTTGCACGTACTAGTGCAATACTTCTTTAGCTCATATTGTATCATTTCTCTAACTGATCTTTACTTTAACATGAGTACAAGTCTTGTTTAACTATCATATAGCTTGATAGTACACAAAACTTCCATTGATTGCAACTAATCCAAGACTCCTGTCATTTATCATTACGTAAACTCTTATACCAATCTTTAAAATACATCAAGACATTTGTGTTTGCAAGACTCATTCTTCATGTTTTATCATTCACTGTTGTATTTTAACTGATAATTGTTCTTAAATTATTTTTCAAGTTTCTATAACTGTTCACATGTGAAATTGTTTTGTGTCTTTTTATACTTTAGCTTACCTTATTGTGGTTAAATTTTACTTTAGCTAATGCTTGGACTATACTATAATTGGGCACTTTATCATAATATATTGTATAAGACTTGAACATTTTATTCTTTATTATATTTATAATAAAATTGATAAACAAAGAATACACAAAACCAAGATATTTTGTGCAAGATGTTGAAATCAAGAAAGCAGAATATCCACTTTGCATAACCTTACTCTGTAACATCCGTCATTTTCAAGTTATAAACTCGAACCCGAACTAAAATCGAACTTTCATACGATATGAATTTCTTTATTTAACTTATTTTATTTATATTAATGAATTATATTGATTAAACGTGTAGCTTAAACAATATCGTGAATTGATTTTTTTTAATTTATCATTTAAACAACTTATAATAACTCGTTGATTTATAAGTAATTCTTTTTATAAAATTATAAAGTTTATTAATCATATTACAAAAAATAACTAAATGAAAAAGACTTTATTAAAACTTATAAAGTTATAAAATGAGTTTTAATAAACTTATAAAGTTTTATTAGTAATTATGAATTTTAAATAAATTAATCAAATTATAAAGTTTATAAGTTTTATAAAAGTTATAAAGATTAGCAAATAGACAATTTGATTGATTATTCAATTTGATTTTATAAAGTCTATAAAGATTTTATAAAAAAATAAGTTGTTAAAATTAGAGTCTTTATAAATTTAAAATTTAAATTGTAATTATTGTTTTATTATTTAATTTTATATTTTTTTAAATTCTAATCATAACCCCCTTTTAAAAGACTTATAACTCACCATTAACACCATTCATAACCTCCTCCTTATCTCAACTATAAAATCAAGTTTTAGGCCTCACTTTTTATTTGCTCATTCTTTAAAAATCTCTCTAACAAACCTTTCTTTCATTATTTGATTTTGATCAAATTCAAGAATTTTCTTTTACAAGTAATCTTAAGAAGTTTCTAAGACTAAAGTAATCTTATATTGATTTATATTAAGCATTTCTATATTCTTTTAATCAATCCTAACATCAAATTGTTCTCATGTTCTTACTTTTATTCTTTCTTCTACCAAATCTCTTTTTTTATCATTATCATTTGATTATTTACCTTCTAATATTCACTAATCTTATAACAATCACTAAAATTCTTAAATCAAGCTAACAACACACTAATGTAAACAAAGAATCCTATTTGCATATGGACGGCTATGCCGCCGCATTCGGTTATTCCACAAGATTATTTTCCTAAGTGATGGCTATGTTGAAGTCTTGGAATATTTTTTGATATATCTCAAATGAAGTCTAATATATCATATATCAATATAATAAATTTGTTCTAACCCGTTTCATGGTTTAACGATTTTAAACGTGCACATAAGTGCCTTGCTACAATTCTGGTAGAATATAATCTGACTTCAACTGACCATAATTTGATCATAACAAACTAAATTTGAGTAAACTCAGACTCCAATATTAAGTTCATTGAATTACCATTTCAACGACAGTTTATATATCTTCAAACTCAATCGGACGACTCAACAATAGCCTTCATAATATAAGTACGCATTTCAGCACCTTCTGTCTTGTGCTACTTGTTTGACTTACTTACGGATCATTTTATAAAAATGTTTCTGAATGAAAGCTATCCGGGAGACTTTGAACTAGTCAAATGTAAACTTTTATAATTTTATGAAACAGTTTGCTATTTTAAAAACCTGTTCAAACATATACCAAACATTCTGTCCAGAATCTAAAATTGGTACAATAATCGTTTATCAATCTACCTTTAGCTTGTTGGCATTCCGAAGCATCCTAACTTCTTGTAATGAATTCCAACCTCAAGTTATTGTTTTTTTATCATTTAGGACATCACATTTGACTCTTGACATCCAAGCTTTCTTATGTACTCTACAACCATCACTATACTTGTAGTTTTCCATGTGAGTTTTTCCATACCCCTTTTTCATATCTTCACACTTTGGGGTGAAACATGTTAAACTTATTATCATTGTACTTGTAAACTTATTTGAGACTTGTAAACATCTTGGTAATTCATCATATTAAGTTGTGGTTAGTTGAACTTTTGTGATTACCATGTTATGGCGTTTATATACGATCATTAACTATTGCTAGTCTGGTGACGTCATAGATCTATGGGCCTGATAAGCCTATTTGGTGGCCCTAGTGTCGTATTCTTGAGCACTATGGGAACCAAGTACACTTAGCTAATCTCATAAACTTGTAAACGTGAAATCTTATAAACTGTCAAGGTTTGATTGTTACATCTGTTCATAACATCTCTAATTACTTTATTCACTAACTTATGACTTGAATTGCCATCTTTTATATACTTATTGTATGAAAACTATGGAATGCTCACCAACTTGATGTTGACCCTTTATTTTTAACATGTTTCAGGTTTACTACTTGAGGGATTCTTCTTGCACATATAAGACTTGGACCTAGTTTAACTAAATATTTTATTTCTTTGTTTAAATCTTTTGTATTGTAATGATTTATTGTCTTGTAATGCTTAATCAAAAATAATATTTAATATTATTTCAACTTATTTAGTTCCATGTGCTATGAACAATCGTTTCACATTCGTCCGCCTCCATGATTTCGCCGTCGGTCGGGGTGTGACATACTCCTGCTGGCTTAGCTCTTTGCAATTATAAGAAACTTGATGTATCACCATTTTGGAATAAGTAGGGCGTAAGAATGTAGAGAAGTTTAAAGGTACAAAAATTTAAAATAAGCTTGGATTAGCCTTATGTTCCTTGTTCAACCTTACGCCCCTAACGAGAACTGATGTGGTTTCAAGTAGTTTATGAGGAGCTTGTTGAAGTGTTAGTTGGTGACTCAATGTTAACTTCTTTTTCACGAGTTAAGTAGTTACAAGTGATAAGTCAATGGTTTGTTGATTTGTTTAGTTACACTTGTTTTGGTTGTAACTGTAGTTTACTCATAGTTCGGAGGTGTAGTTTATAAATGTTCATATTAGTTTGTTAGAGTTCGTTGATATAGGGTTTTTATTCATTTACCTCCTTCATACTCCTGTAACCAAAATTCACGATCATCAAAGAGGGATTGTCAAGTTTGAATCAATTACAAGAAGATTGGAGAATGGTGTATTTAGCCAAGTTCAATATCAGAAAATTCGACGGGGAAAAATGACTTCAGCCTATGGAGGTTGAAGATGAAGTTGCTATTATTTGTTCATCAAGGAGTCGTTGATGCGTTGAAGGAAGGAAACTGGTCTACCAGCGACGATGTCAAAAAAAGAGAAGAAGGAGGTTATAGAAAAGGCCCATAGTACGATCATTCTCAGCCTCGATGATCAAGTGCTGAGGGAAGGCTCAAATGAGACATCAGCTGTAGGCGTTTGGTCTAAGCTAGAGAGTTTGTATATGACCAAATCTCTAGCCAATCGACTCTACCTGAAGAAGAGACTCTATATGTTCCAAATGATGACTGGGAAGTCATTAGAAGTCTACATAGATGAATTCAATCAGATCCTTCTAGATCTTGAAAACACTAAAGTTGAAATTAAAGATAAGAATAGGGAAATAATCTTCTTGGCATCATTGCCTGTTCATATGAACACTTTATTGATACCTTGATGTTTAGGAGAGACAGCCTGTCGATGGTAGAGGTTGTATCTACCATGAATTCTAAAAAGTTGCACAAAAAGGGTGAAACAAAGGATGAGGGCTCAGAAGGCCTCATTGTCAGAGGCAAGACTGAACATAAGGCAAACAAGAATAAGGGTTTTTGTCTGCAACTCAGACAAACACTTGAAAAGGGAGTGCTCTGAATAGAAGAGAAGAAAGGCAGACTTTAGCAAGAGCAAAAATCAAGGTGGAGGTACTCAAGAAGATTCCATTGATGGCTATAATAGTGCTGAAGTCCTAATGATCTCTAAAAATGATTAAAAGAAGGTTTGGATCCTAGACTCAGGTTTTTCATACCACATGTCACCACACAAAAAGTTCTTTTAGGAGTTAAAACTAAAGGATAATGGTATAGTTAAATCGGGGGATGATAGACCATGTAAAATAGAAGGCATTGGTGTCATATCCTTCAAACTAGAAAATGACACTACCATTAATCTACATGGGTGAGATACATACTAGAACTATAGAGGAATTTAATTTCCTTAGGTACCTTTGAGAGAAAATGATATCATGTGGTTTTGAAAGATGGTAAAACCAAAGTGGTTAAGGGCGCACTGGTAGTCCTGACAAGGACTAAAAGGGAGAACAACACATATACTCTAGATGGGTAGGCCATAGTAGGTTTTGTATTAGTTGCTGATGTACATGAAATGATCTGGCAGCCTGTGGCATAAAAGGCTTGGCCACTCAGCCATCAAGGGCTTGTGGAACTAAAGAAACAAGGTGCAATTGATGGGTTAGGTAGTTGTGTGTTTGGTTCTTGTGATAACTATATCATGGAGAAGGCTAAAAGAGTTAAGTTTTTAAAGGGTTTCATAAGACCAAGGGAGTTTTGGATTCATCCATGCAAATCTCTGGGGTCCCACTAAGACTTTGTCTCTAGGTGGAGTCTCTTACTACTTGTCTCTAATTGATGACTACTCTTGAAGAGTCTGTGTCTATGTCTTAAAACGTAACCACGAGGCTTTTAGAAAATTCAAAGAGTGGAAAATATTAGTCAAGAATCAAACACGTAAAAGAGTTAAGAAGTTAAGGACAAATAATGGTCTTGAGTTCTGTAATAATGAGTTCACTAATCTATGTACTACCTGTGGTATTGATAGGAATCTCATAGTCCCAGGTAAACCCTTAAAAATGGATTAGTAGAACATATGAATAGAAAACTACTAGAAAGGGTGAATTGCTTATTATTGGGAGCTAGGTTGCCTAAGAGTTTTTAGGTAGAAGCTGTAAAGACTATTGTGTACATAGTAAATAGGACTCCCTCCTTAACCATAGGAATAATAGTGCCCATGGAGAGGTGGTCAGGTGATGCTATTGATTACAGCAACCTTAAGGTGTTTGGGTGCTTGGCTTACTCTCATATAAATCAGGGAAAACTAGAACCTAGAGCACAAAGGTGTATTATATTGGGAAGCCCTGATGGTGTTAAAGGATATAGGCTGTAGAGGTTGGGTGATAGAAGTCCCAAGGTAATTATAAGTATGAATGTTACCTTTGAAGAGAAGGTAATGTATAAGAATGTTATCTCAAATTCATCTAGAGTGGGTGGAGCTTATGAAAGTGTTCAAATTAAGGTGGAACTCTTTGATGAAGGGCCTTTTGATCCTAGTGAGAATATTGATACACCATTAAGTTCTCAAAGACCTCCTGCTAAGACTAGTATAGCAGTTGATAGACCTAGGAGGCAAATTGTTCAGCCTATCTGGTACAGAGATGACATCATAGCCTATGTCTTTAATATTACTGAGGAAGAAGGTTGTCATGATCTATTGTCTTATGAGGAAGCTATATCATCTCATGATAAGCACAAGTAGGAAGTGGCTATGATTGATGAGATGAATTCACTTCATAAAAATCACACTTTGGTTTTAGTTGATAAGCCAGTTAATCAGAAACTGGTTGACTGTAAATGGTTGTTTAAGGTCAAAGAAGGTATGCCAGGTGAAGACCCTAGATATAAGGCAACGTTGGTTTCTAAGGGCTTCACTCAAATGACAATGATTGATTATGGAGAGGTTTCTCACCTGTAGTCAAACATACATCTATAAGGTTTATATTAGCTTTAACTGTTGCTTTTGATATGGAGCTGGCTTTTGATATGGAGCTGAAACAATTCGATGTTAAGACTACATTTTACATGACAACCTTGATAAAGAGATCTATATGAAGCAGCCACCAGGTTTTGAAGTGAATGATAAAGCTAATCGACTATGTTTGCTTAAAAGGACTTTATATGGACTGAAACAGACACATAGACAATGGTATCTCAGGTTTGATAGCTATATGGTTTCATATGGGTTCTCTAGGAGTGCCTATGATACTTGTGTCTACTATAAAAAATATAGTAAAGGTATGTATGTTTACCTATTACTATATTTTGATGATATGTTGGTTGCTTGTAAAGATAAGATCAGGTTGTTGAAACTAAAAGAATGCTAATGTCTGAGTTTGACATGAAACAGTTAGGTGAGGTCAAAAAGATATTGGGAATAGAGATCTTTAAAGAAAGGGTAGCTGGTGAAATAAAACTATCTTAAAAGTCTTATGTCACCAAAGTGTTAAAGAATTATTTCACGGAGAACAGTAAACCTGTTGTGACTCCTCTAGGCCTGCATTTTCACCTTTCATGTTTAGATTCTCCTAGTCCTGACAAGGAAAAAGAGTCAATGGTAAATGTTCCTTATACTAATGTTGTTGGTAGTCTTATGTATCTAATGATATGCACTACACCAGATATTAGTTTTGTTTTTAGTGTTATGAGTAGATACATTAATAATTCAGGGAAGCAATATCGGGAGGGAGTTAAATGGATACTTAAGTACTTGAATGGTACTAAGGAACTTGGATTAGTGTTTGGTAGATTGAATAGTCAAGATTTAGCAATAGAAGGCTATGTTGACTCTGATTTTGCTAAAGACTTTGACAAAGGAAGATCTATCACTGGATACATCTTTAAAGTTCTAGGTAGTACTACAAGTTAAAAAGCTAGCTTACAACATGTAGTAGCATTGTCTACTAGTGAGGCTGAGTATATAGCATTAACAGAGGCTGTTAAAGAAGCCCTTTGGCTAAAGGATTTTATGTCTGAGATGGGCTTATGCAGTGAAGATGTTTTGGTATTTCGTGATAATATGGGTGCTATAAAATTGTCTAAGCCTCATGTTTTTCATGAAAGATCTAAACATTTCAATTTAAGACTTCATTGGATAAGGGAGGTTTTGTGTTCTAATACTGTTAAGGTGAGGTATGTGAATACTCATGACAATGCAGTAGATATGATGACCAAGTGTGTACCTGGATCAAAGTTTTTAAAGTGTCTTGATATGCTGCAAATGTCTTAGATTGAAGTTTGATTTGCTTCAGTCATATTGATCACCAAGGTGGAGATTGTTGAAGTGTTAGTTGGTGACTCAGTGTTAACTTCTTTTTCACGAGTTAAGTAGTTCCAAGTGATAGGTCAATGGTTAGTTGATTTGTTTAGTTATACTCTTGTTTTGGTTGTAACTGTAGTTTAGTCATAGTTCGGGGGTGTAGTTTTTCAATGTTCATATTAGTTTGTTAGAGTTCATTAATATAGGGTTTTTGTTCGTTTATCTCCTTCATACTCCTGTAACCAAAATTCTCGATTGGAATTTGGAATCACTGTGAATACGAATTCAAGTTTCTTTTGATCTTAATTCTTTGTTGTAATTCCACAATTTCATTAATAGAGCTTAACAGGGATTTTTAGAAAATAACTAAAAAGAGACATCCTTGGTGAGAGAGAATAAAGGGGAGAGAAGAAAACTAGAAACAAATGTAATAAAGTATTCTTTTCATTTAATTCATGATGATCTCATCAGAAATTTTCATATATCATCACTCTTAACCATGATTACGTGCAACAAAATTTCTTGTGATTATCAAGGGTATAAGGTTTGATAATACTTTATGCTTATCTGCCTTGGAAAGTACATGAGACATGAATTCACTTTGTTTTGTTATGTATTACGTATTTGAAGTGATTTCCTGTTATCTCATTCTTGTATGTGGAAAAACAAACCATCTAATTACATCATTATATCATTGCTTTTATTTGGGTTAATCTTATCAGAGAACAAAGTGTATTGATTACTAGCTAGAGTTAAATGATATGTTGGTAATGTTTGTGATCAGGTCACGCATCGTAAGTTATTTGGTTTAACATCGGTAAAAGAATCGTATGTGTGATTGGTAGTGCCATGTACATATCTGTCATGTAATTTTGTGAATAATATCATGTTTATGTGGTGTATGAGTGTCATTACCAAGTCATATTATTCATCAAGTTGTTAAATTCAAACCTTCATGCGATCACACTTTCTTTCATTAAGTTATACTAGTTTTTATTTGTAGTTAATGCACGTTATTTAACCAACCAAAAATCAAGTTTATATCTTTTATTAGTATTTTCTGAACGACATCAAGTGGGATATTAAATGATGTTTTAACAATCAATTTGAACTAAGAGGCATCCAACAAATTTTACGTTGTTTGAAATTCTACTTGTCCTATTAACTAATATGAAAAGGTTCGTAAACTATTTTTATCTTTGATTGGTCCTTCGACGTCCATTAACAACTAAGTGGCAATTGAGCAACGGACCAGCAATGGCAACTTGGATGGTAGTAGCAATGAGCAAGTGATAGCAGTTGCTCAATAGAGACTGATCTATAGCAACTCCACAATCAATTGTACACTAGTAGGATATCCCATTGGTATAACTACATAACTATTAACACTTATAGTTGACAACCATAAACCAAAACGTCATGATAATTTGTTCTCTATATAAAGGAATTAAATTGGTCTTTTCAGAAAACCAAATTCAAAACTTTGTTTTCATGGAATATAACATCTCATTGTTTGAAATTTGTTTTTATGTCTTATCCAATTATTTGGTGTTGTGTACCCACAAAATACTTTAATCTAAAAGTGATTTCACAGTATAGAAAGTTATCCAAGTCATATAGATCCTAAATTAAATATGTATATAACTAGCAATATGCCAAAATCAATTGTCCGATTGTAGAAACTCTGGTCAAATAATTAAGTCGATCTCAGATTTAAAGACATGTATTTTAGTCGCTACACTATGTCGCAAAGATTTTGGTCACTAAAAATAGTTGCAAAACAAATTAGCAACGAGTGTATATAACGACTATAAAAATGGCCATTTATTGAGTGATTTTATAACGATCTAGATGATCATAAATACTCAGGTTTATAGTATTGTATTCGTCGTCAACCTAAAACACATCATCGAAGTTTGGTATTGTTGGTTTTATAGTTTTCTAATGATCCGTGGAAACGGTCTCCCCACAAAAATGTGGGGGAAAGACCGCGTACATCTTCCCTTAAACGGGACGGACCCTCCCTAGACCATGCGAACGCGGGAGCTCTTTGCAGCACCAGGTACGTCCTTTTTATAGTTTTCTAATGATTCTACCTGTAAATATAATCATATATATTTTTATTAACTAAAATATTTTGATTAAAAATAGATAGCTAATGCGTTAAATTGCAAAAGCTTGATGTCCGGAAACATGAAGCAATCTAATAAACTAATAGCAATTTATGATCCTTGTTCACCGGCTTCTGATTTTTTTCTAATTTTTTTAACTTTATTAGATTCTCTCCAAAAAGATTTGCAATAAATGTCCAGCTGGGAACAGAGTGGCACTACTCAAACTATTGGACTTCAATCAACTAAAAGTCTAAAAGACAAAAACTGAAGGGTGTTACATGTTTGCCATTTGATTGTTTTAGGTGTTATCAATCGATCATAAGATATAGTTTGTCTGTTTGAAATATATACATGACAATGGCCTCATACCTAATGACTATTAGCCTATGTTTTTTTATCATATCCGCAACATATTGTTAGATTTCCCTTGTCGATGTTTTGATTATGATTCATTAAGCTCCATTATATGTTTTTAAGCTGTAATTTAGGCAAAAAATTTATCGATCACTTCTACATTAACCAATACGTGTCTTTTAAACCAGATCTATTAACGTACGTCATTGTTATATGATTTTTACATAGATCTGGTTTCATTACATTGAACATTTGCGCTAGAAATATGTCCCGGTCATTAATAGTGTTCTTGTCTCAACTCTTAATTTAACAACAAAAACAGTATAAATTTTCTTCTGAGTGATATTCTTAGCTTCTCGATTGTATAAGAATCATGTCTTGTCTTTTCATCATTATTTTGTCTCAACGTAGCGACTGAAACAAAAACAATATAAATTTTCTTCTGAGTGATATTGCAGTTTACGTATAACTTTATGTTATTGCGTAATCTAGATTATGTTATTAGAAAATCTAGGTTTATTTTGGATGAAAACTGGATTTTTGAAAAAAATTTTTTTTTTTAAAAACAAAAACACCATTAGCGGCGACAGCTGTCGCCGCTAATTGTTAAAAAATACCGCCAGCTGACGACAACTTTTAGCGGTGATTTTGAGAGTATTAGCGGCGACATCTTTAGCGACGACATCTTTAGCGACGACATCTTTAGCGACGACCCATTAGCGGCGATGATTTGGCCAATAGCGACTAACTTTTAGCGGCGAACTATTAGCGGCGAACTATTAGCGGTGACAAGTCGCCGACGCCGCTAATATCTATAGCGGCGACATATGGGGTTATTAGCGGCGATAATTGTCCCCGCTAATGACCGAATATTTTGTAGATGAGATCTAGAGACTAGAGTCCGGTCATCTGAACTTGACTTTGGGTTATATACTATTGTAAATTTATAGACATAGTTAAGGGTTCATTCGACTTATATTAGAAAAATGATTAGTTTAAACCAGCTTCTCGGGGCAATATAGTATAGATTCATGGATTGTATTAAGTTTGTAAGAGTAGCTTCAATGGTGCCCAACAAACGCCATTGGCGGAGTCAACTGTTTCTGCGGTAAACAAGCAAACAAATAAACAACTGTTTCTGGGGTACTTATCCGAAAATTTGTTTGTTTATAATGATGTCCAAAAATAGATATAGTGTTAAAAGGAAAAATGAGTGTTTTAAAGGATGAGTGTGAAGGTGATGTGCATCTGATTGTTTGGTGCATTTAGCATTGGAGATGCTTTAAGTGGTGTTTAATTTTTTATTTTTTACATCTAATTTTTTTACTTTAATATACTACCGTATCAATGTGTACTTGCAAAATTTTAAACCCAAACCACGTATTGCAAGTGGTGTTTTAATTGTTAGAGATTCCATGCATGAAATGACGTGAAACCCTTCTAGGTCATGTTTTTAATTATAATAACAAGCATACATGTTTTCCATCAAATATTAAAAACTCGATCCACTGAGTTCATAAAAAAAGAAATGCACGAGAATTAATCTCCAATTAAATTTCTCAGGGAACAGTGAAATGAAATAATAGTTGCAAATATATTATGATTTATTTTACCGACATGAATTTAGTTAAATAAGTTTACGTTAGATTAAACATGCACTTCCTGATCATAAATCGGTGTACATGGTTAAAAATGTATCTAAATTGATTAGATATATGACACATTGTAACCCGTTTAAATAAACATATTCAACTTGTCAAAGAATGCATATGACTTTTTTAGTCTTGTTTTCGCAAAATGGATGAATTAATCATACAAAAGTGCTGACCACCGCTAAGACTCGTCACACGAAAAAGTTATCACTGTAACCATCATCTGCTGTGAGAATACATATTTATATGTTAAGAAAGATATGAAGAAGATAAACAGAAGTGCAGATCGAGAAAGAAAATATTGGATGCAAAATGAATATTACATGACCTCATTTTTCTATATTCACTATCTAGATTAGGGTTTTTCTTCTTTTCTTTCTGTGAGGGTGTAATTAAGCTCCAAATAAGAAGCGTGTATGTCATGATTTGAGTTTCATATATTTATTAATAGTGATGATGAAATTTTTTTAGTTTATAGCACGTTAGAAACGTGTTATTGTTTTTTTTAAGATTTTAAAACTATATGTAATGGTTTATTTAGTAAAAATATCATCCACGTAAATATAAATTTATTAAAATCATTTTAAATCAAGTGTAATAGATTTAAAGTTTTTTTAATTAAATATTGTTAAAATTGAGAGAATGAATTTATTCATCTATTTTAACCTCAGTTAAGTGTTTAACTAAAAATAAGTTTGAAACCTCACTTTAATTAGGACGAAATGGTTTTAACGACCTAATTGTATTCATATTAACAACTTTGACACCCCTAAGGGCAGCACTACATCCAGTTATCTCCTACCATATATAGTACACTAATTTAGGAGTGATTGTTGCGTAGCCTTGTATATTTTACTAGTTTTAGTAAACCCGTGTATTACACTGGTTAAAAGAATAAAATATCAAATAAGAAATTGTTTTACTAGTTATAAAACTATATTTTAAGATAAAACGTAATTGAAATCATATACAAGTACGAACAATAAATAATAAAACAATGATATCAACTTCTTAGTCTTTTTTAATTTTTTAATTTTTTTTCAAAAGAAAAATAAAATAAATTTATTTTAAGGCAAACATTTTAAAAAATGTAAAATTTTAAAATTTACTTTAACTCCCACTTTTATTTATTTTTTGTATATAAAAAATTTAGTTACAAACATCAATCTTAAAATAATTTATATTTATTAAAAAGTTTGATGTTTTAGAAGTAAGTTTTATTTTACAAAAATTTATTTACTTAGAAAAATAATTAATAAAAATATACTTTCTTTAATTTATTATTAGTAATTAATTAATGAGAATTTAATAGGAGTGAGAAGCGGGAAAATTTTGGTGAGGTGAAATATGGTGATGACACATGTCCAACCTTTGGTGATGTGAAATGTGATGATGACACATGTTCAACCTAGTTACCCTTTTATTAGAGTAGGAAGATGCAGAAAATAATAGTCGATACCCAGAATTGAAAGTTTTTGTGTTCCTCTTTTGCCTTCATACTTGTGGCGTATAAGCTATATATTGTTGGTTGCTTGGTGAAGAATCTGGGATTCCTTAAGAAAATAAATAAAGTACCTCAATTTTTACATGGCTGATTCAACTTCTTTCTTATATAATCAATATAAAATTCGTACTTTCATGTATTTTCTTGGTCACGTCAACATTAAAAAGTATTTAGGACCTAACAATTGTTTTTAAAAATGGTTTTCAGAATGGTAATTTTGGAAGTACAACTTATATCACCATAAATGAAATTTTAAATTTAAGAAATGTGAGGAAAAAACAAAAGAACATGTGAGGCAGATATTCCAAAATCATGAATGTATAAAAGATCTACACTGCATATCTTATCGAAACGTCAACCCACTAATATATAAATCAACACGTACACTGAACTTAGACCCCTTAGTTAAACATATTAAATTGTTTATATCATAAATCAACACTATATTATATAATATAATAAAATTAATAGCCCATGTTACTCTTCACTTCTTATCTGTTAAAAAAAATTATTATTGAAATTACAATATTAAACGATAATAATTACTTATAAGCATCTAATCTCAGTTTATGTTTCACAATTTCGATTACTAAATCATTCGTTGGGGGTAAAACATATTTTACATCGAACAATATATATAAGTTTGATGCGTATTTATTTATTTATTTTGCTAATTAGTTTATAATGAAATCTAATATGGGTACCGAAAGTTTTAATAACGGGAAAATTCTAAAAATGTCCTTTTAACCAACATCCCTCAAAATGTTCATTTAATTAGCTCATCCTAAAAAATGTCCGCATCCAATTGAATCGCCTTCAACCATGAAATAGGGTCGTCCGAACCATGATGAGCGGTTCAGATGAAACCGTGTGTCCAGATAGGGTCATACCAACGGTGTTCAATTGCTCTTTTCGGGGAATCGAGCCGACCATGTTCTTATTTTCCTCTCACATTTGGACGACTATGTTTGTGTTCGGACGTTTGTGTTCGGACGTTTGTGTTTGCATTCGGACGACCATGAAAGAAGAGTTAGAACACGGTCGGCTCAATTCCTGAAGAGAGCAAACACGAACATGCTTCATCTGAACCACTCATTGTGGGTTTGAACGACCCTATTGGGTAGGGACATTTTGGGAATGAGACGGAAACAATGACATTTTTTAAGAGAAAATGTTGGCCAAATGGACATTTTCAGAATCCTTTTAATAATGGGCTAAGGTCAGGAGAAATGTTAATTAGGTGCAAATTTACTGTTTTGAAAAAGTTAGAATTATAACGAGTTACCTAACGTCGTAACTTTGATTGAAAATATATATTGTGAAATGTTAGTTTGATTGAAAATCGTGACAAATAAATTTGCTTATAATATATAATTGTGAGATATAGACATCTAAAACGTACCTCTTTTACCCACAATGACAGTAGCTTTTCTTTCGATCTTTTGGTGTTCATAAGTGAAGTTATTCAAGTGATATAACAAAAGACTCTCGTGAATGTGATAATCTCATTAGCCTCAGTCGACTGCCTTTAAATAGTCTTACAATGCATAAACAGAAAAACGAAAATAACTCAAAGGAAGACTCAACAACTTAGCTAAAAACCAGCTAACAAAATAACAACTCAACTATGACTGACTTATTCAACTTGACCCACACATTCGACTCATGAGACCGTTAACTTCAAACTCCCACGTGAGCATGATTCCATACTTCAATATCCTCCCCTAAACTAAGCATCATCTGCTTAGTTTATTTCCACGACACCCATGGCTTTCCTGAACTTCTTGAAGTCTTCCAACTTTAGAGGCTTAGTCATCACATCAGCTATTTGATGTTTAGTGTCACAATACACCAGCTTCACCACTTCATCATTCACCCTGTCCCTTAAGAAATGATATCTAACATGAATGTGCTTTGTCTTCCTATGCATAACTGGGTTCTCAGACAGCTTAATCGTAGAAGTATTATCACACATTATCGTCATTACACCTTCTATCTTTTCACCTAGATCTTCCAGCAACCCTTTCAACCACGCACAGTGAGTAGCAGCAACATACTCGGCTTCCGTAGAGGACAAAGTGACTATTTCTTGCTTTCTTGAGCTCCAACAAATAGCAGTTCCACCATACAAGCAAATGTACCCAGAAGTACATTTTCTATCTTCCACATCTCTTGCATAGTCGCTATCCGTATACACTTCTAACTTCACCAGGCTTTTACTAGAATAATATAAACCATAAGAATGTGTACCTTTTAAATATTTTAATACCCTCTTTGCACATTCCCAATGCTCCTTCTTTGGTTGAGACATGAACCTAGCTAGTAAGCATACCACATAGCTGAGGTCAGGTCTTGTCACAGTAATGTACATCAAGCTTCCAATCAATCTTTTGTAACTTGTTGAATCATAGTCCTCCCCTACTCCTTGCCTAGTCAGTACAGTTCCTTGTACTATAGGATTCTCTACAGATTTGCTGTCTTGCATTTTAAACCTGGCAATTACTTCATTTGCATACTTCTTCTGATTCATGTAAATCCCAGTCTCATCTTGTTTAACTTCAATGCCCAGAAAATATTTCATCAACCCCAGATCAGCCATTTCAAATTCCCTTTTCATTGATTCCTTAAATTGATTGCATATAGCAGAGCTTGACCCAGTGTATATTAAGTCATCTACATAAAGACTGACTATAATTGTGTTCCCCCATACCCTTTTAATAAACAAAGTGTGGTCATACCTGCTTTGTTTGAATCCTTCTCTCTTGAAGTACCTCTCTATACGATTGAACCAAGCCCTGGGAGCTTGTTTCAATCAATATAAAGCCCTTTTTAGCCTGTACACCTTGTTTTCTTCTCCTGTCTTGACAAAACCAAGAGGCTGTTCAATGAATACTTTCTCCTTAAGCTCCCCATTCAAGAAAGCACTTTTTACATCTAATTGGAATATTTTCCAATTGTTTTGAGCAGAGATGGCCAGAATAGTCCTTATGGTATCCCACCTTGCCACTGGGGCAAATACTTCCTCATAGTCAACCCCTTTTTGCTGTGCATACCCCTTCACTACCAACCTAGCCTTGTATTTGTCAACCTTTCCTTCTTCATTCACTTTGGTTTTGTATAGCCATTTTACTCCAATGGGAGTAGCATCAGCAGGAGCTTCTACAAGCTCCCAAGTCCCATTTCTTTCAATTGTACTGATCTCTTGTTTCATTGCTTCCACCCATCTTGTTTCTTTGCTTGCTTCTTCATAATTGGTGGGATCACCTTGTTCAGTATACATTGCATACCCATCTTCTTCATCTTCAGATGCTTCTTCACCAACTTGGTAGTCTTCCATCCATATAGGCCTCCTCCTTCTCCTGGTGTTAAGTTGCCCTGTGGAACTATCAGGATTGTTAACATCAGGATCTTGGATTCTCTCAGGGGTATCATCAAGTGCTCTTGAACTTGAGGGCATATCATTAGAGGGAACCATTCTTTCATTTTCTCCATGCTCTTGACTGCCTCGGATATTACTGCTCCTTCCTTCTTCTTCAGTGACTATGGCTTGTTCACTTTGTTCTCCTTCAATTAACAATTCACCACCTTCTGCATTTCCCCAATCCCAGTGCTTGTCTTCTTCGAATATCACATCCCTGCTTATTATTATTCTTTTACTGATAGGATCATATAGCCTGTAGGCTTTGGAGCCTGGACTTATCCCAAAGACAACACACTTTTGACTTCTAGCATCCAACTTGGTTCTAACTTGAGCTGGAACATGGATGTGAGCAATGCAACCAAATATCCTCATGTAATCTACATTAGGTTTATTGCCAGACCATAATTCTTCTGGTACTTTCTTATCTAAGGCTCTAGATATGCATCTATTCATGATGTGACAGGCCCATACAGTTGCTTCTGACCAAAAACACTTAGGCAATTTTGTTTCCACAAGCAGGCATCTGACCATGTTCATCAATGTTCTATTCCTTCTTTCTGCCACCCCATTTTGCTATGGGGTGTAGGCAGTGGTCAATTGCCTCTTAATGCCATGCTTCTCACAGTACTCATTGAACTGTTGAGATGTGAATTCTCCACCCCTATCACTTCTCAAAGTCTAATATTCATATCAATCTCATTTTCAACTAGAGCCTTAAATTTCTTAAATTGATCAAAGCATTCTCCCTTATTACCCAATAGATATACCCAAGTCTTCCTAGTGTAGTCATCAATAAAAACTAGTACATACCTTTTCCCACTAGGAGATGTTGGAGCGATGGGTCCACACAGGTCTGTGTGTACTAACTCCAATCTGTGACTTGATCTCCATGTAGCTTTCTTGGGAATGGCTATTCTGCTTTGCTTCCCAACATTACAAGTTTCACACACTCTAGTCTTTCCACATACTTTGGGTAGTCCTTTGACCATCTGTTGATACTGCATCATCCTGAGAGCCTTGTGATGTACATGACCCAGTCTCTTATGCCATGTGCTGGTGTTGTTGTCTTCTATTACTTGCATACACCTGGCATTTGAAACTGTGTGGTGGCCATGAACAATGAACATTCTGTTCTTTGACATCACAGACTTCATAATAAGGCCCCTACTTGGATGGTATACGTGACACTCTCCATTCTCAATCACCACTTTAACCTTCTTCTCTTGAAGTTGTCCAATGCTTATAAGATTTGAAGTTAGACTTGGTATGCAGTAGACATTAGTGAAAGTCTGTTTTATGCCTTCAATTTGAAAACTCACATCTCCTATACCACACACCTCCAACTTTAATCCATTTCCAAGCTTGACAGTGTTCTTAAATTTCTCATCCAGCCTGGTGAACCATCCTCTCACCCCGGTCATGTGGTTCGAACAAGCTGAGTCAAGGAACCAATAGCCTCTACTTATGTTCTTCTCTTCATCAGTAATTGCCATTTGGACTAATTCCTCCATGTCTTTGCTTTCTTCTTCAACAGCTTGTACCATTAGGAGCAACTCCTCATTCTCATCGAATTCAGTAAAGTTTGCAGCAGCTTTCTCTTCTTGTGTACATTCAAATTGGAAATGCCCCATTTGATGACACTTGTAACATTCAACTTAGGACTTATCGAAATTACTTCTTCCTCTACCTCTTCCTCTGCCTCTTCCTCTTGTTACTCCTCCTCTTCCTCTACCATATCCCCTTCCATAACTTGCTTCATCAACCTTCAAAGCATGCTCATCTCCATCCTTTTTGGTAATCTTCTGTTCATGGACCATCAAGGAGCTTTGAAGTTCATCTATGGTAAAGGCATCAAGATCCTTTGATTATTCAATAGAACACACCACATAGTTAAAGTTTGGAGTGAGTGTTCTAAGGATCTTTTCCACTACCTTTACATCATTCATGTCTTCACCATTGTTTCTCATCTCGTTTGAGACTGTCATCACTCTCCCAAAGTACTCTTCAATGGATTCTCCTGTCTTCATCTCTAGTGTTTCAAACTGTCTTCTTAGTCTCTGCAGTTGAGCCCTCTTAACACGATCATTCCCTTTATACTTTGTCTTCATGGCCTCCCAAAGCTGCTTCGCAGTCTGCTTCTGCTTGATCGTGCACAAGATGCTCTTGTCAATGGAATAAAAGAAATAATTCATGGCTTTTAGGTCCATGAGTTTCATCTCCGCAATTTCTTTTCTCCTTGCATCCGACACTTGATCTCCCTCCTTAGGCTCAACATAGCCTTTCTCTACAGTAGGCCAGAACTCCTTGGACCTCAGAAGATTCTCCATGACCATGCTCCAGTGGTCATAATCTCCATCAAACTTGGGAATAATAAAGCCTTGTCAAGAACCTCCTTCTGTTGACATCTCGATCACTCACAGATGAACTCTCTTCTCTCTCTCACTTTAGGAACAGAATTCTCGCTCTGATACCACCTGAAGTTATTCAAGTGATATAACAAAAAGACTCTCGTGAATGTGATAATCTCATTAGCCTCAGTCGACTGCCTTTAAATAGTCTTACAATGCATAAACAGAAAAACGAAAATAACTCAAAGGAAGACTCAACAACTTAGCTAAAAACCAGCTAACAAAATAACAACTCAACTATGACTGACTTATTCAACTTGACCCACACATTCGACTCATGAGACCGTTAACTTCAAACTCCCACGTGAGCATGACTCCATACTTCAATAATAAGATTGATGATTTTTTTCGTAAACAGTTATGGAGTGCTAAAGAAAATGTATTAGTTAGCGTTTAGTATAGCAAAGTGATAAATTCATTTTAATATCTTCTATCAAAATTAGAATTTATAATTTATTATCTTTTAGTTATAAAATCTTTATCAGACTCCGGCCTATAAGTAATCTATAAACATTAAAATTAAAAAGAAGTTTTTATAATTTTATATTAAAAAAACACATCTGTAACGTCATTATTTGCTATGTTGCTATTAACATGCATGTCTATTAAATTATAAGAAACACTAATATTTTTTTGTTTGTAATTACACTTTTTAATATGCAGAAATGGAGACGAACGGCAGGAGACAAAAGGACATTTCAACACCAGAAGCGGAGAACAAAACGGAATCAGACGGGAAAGGAAGCCGATACGAAGATGGTATCAACCAACAACAGGTGGACGACGGTGGAGAATGGGAAACAGTGCAGAAACGGAAAAGAGAGAAAGGGTTCAAGGGCAAAGATATATTAACCATTTTCATCTCCAATCTTCCAGAGGAGTTCTCCAGCAAGGAGCTTTGGGTGGCCAGTAAAAGATTTGGTAAGCTTGTGGATGCATTCATTCCGTCAAGAAAAGCGACGAAGGGGGGTGAGCGGTTCGGTTTTGTAAGATTCGACAAAGTCAGGAACTTGAAATCACTACTAGAAGATCTTAACAAGATGAAAGTGGGCAATATGATTGCCAAAGCTAACCCGGCTAAGTTTGATAGAAGTAGGAACAAAATAGATTATGGGGGATTGGAGAAGGAACACTTTACACGGCAACATTCTGACAAAAACATGCTTGGAAACAAAGGGGGGAGGGCTGTATCAACTCACTGCACTTACAAAGATGCTCTCATTAGCAGCTGTCATGAGATCAAGATTTTGAAGGCATCTGATCATGCAAAAGCATGGATGGGTTTTTTGTTAATTGTTACGGTGATAGATGGTGCAATATTACATAATTTGATGGAGATACTTAAAGGTATGACTGCAGCGAGTTTCGAATTAAGATACTTACGGGGCATGAAGGTGTTAATATCGTTTAAGTCAACAATGGAAGCAAAATCCCTTCTGCATGATCATATGCATGAGTGGAAACAGTTTTTCTCCTCAATGGAAATTTGGAAAGGGCAAGATATTCAATATGAGAGGTTGGCATGGATCAATATCAGAGGGGTGCCTCTTCATCTTTGGGCACCGGAGACTTTTAACTGTATTGCTGAAGGGTTTAAGAAGGTAATATTCCCATCCATTGTCTTGAATATGGATGAGAATATGTCTGAAGATCAAATCGGAGTTATAGTTTCGGAGAAATGCCCTATAGTCAAGAGGATCAATATTGTTTTTTCAGGAGTCTCATATTCAATCTTTGTGTCGGAATCCAATCGGATTTAGGCACCGGATTTCCTAAATGATCATTCACATGTTAATTCTCCGGTATCTAAGTCTGGGAAGGAGGATCAGTTAGGTGAAAACCATTCGGTTCCACACGTGCATGGGAATTCTACACCAGGAGATGTCTTGGAATTCTCAGGAGCCGACTTTGGGGAACAAAACGTTGGGGATCATGCAGAAATTAATTTGGGTAATGTGGGCCCGACGGAAGTGTTATCCCCCTCGGTTGTTAGGCCTGTAATGGGCCAAATTCACCAAAACACCGATGTAAATCAAGTATCTAAGGAATTGGGCTCGGATAATTCTTAGGGTGGCTTGGGCTCGGATCCCTTTGGGCTTCATGAGCTAATTTTTAACATGGGCCTTCAATCTTCAAGGAAAAGGAAATTGAATTCTCCCAAACAGAGGCCTTCGAGTAATAAACACAATTCAGGAAGTGGAGTTTCTGTCGGCAAAAGAAGGGTGCGGAGAAGATTCAAAGAGCGAATTCCTTACCTGCGGAGAATGTTAATGAAAGCAATTCTTGTATGGAGGAAGAGGACGTAACATCGAGAGAGACGCTGGTTGATCTTAACCAGTCCCCTCTCACTAGACATGGTGAGGAGATGTCGAACAGAAGTCCAGTTTCCTCGATCCGTAGTAGACAAAGGATGGAGAATAATGGAATCAGTGATGAAGTACAACGTGAAGTCGAGAATACTTTGCAAGTAGGATTGGTGGTCGGTGTGGATCTCTCAAACTTCAGGCAGCAGGTTCAAAATGTGATTGTGGAGGAAGGAGTTACACATGTTTGCTAATGGATTTTATGTCAATTAACATCCGGGGCTCGGTGATACAAAAAAAGGTATGTGGTTGAAGGATTTAGTTGGTAAGCATCACCCTTCCTTCTTATGTATACAGGAATCTATGATTAATGATTATAATAACATACCTGTGAGTACTATTTAGGGTAAAAAGTCAGTGAATTTGGAATGGGTTGAAGCAACTAGGAGATCCGGGGGCTTAATCACCTTTTGGGAGTCATCACGTTTCTGTAAATATGAGGTCGTAAAGGATAGGAACTTTCTGCTTGTTGGGGGTCATGTGAAAGGTTCTGGGGAAGTTATCAATGTTGTTAACATTTATGGTCCACAGAATTTAAATCTAAAAAAGGAGTTGTGGGGGAAATTGTTGAGGTTGAAATCTAATTGGGGGGGGGCTATGGATACTATTGGGTGATTTCAACGAGGTCAGATTTTCCTCCGATCGTATGAATTCTGAATTCAACCTGTGTGGCGCCAACGCTTTCAATGAATTCATCTTCGAAGCGGGTTTGCATGAATACAACGTGGGTGGGGCAAAATTCACTTATATGAACAGCAGTGGTTCAAAGGCGAGTAAAATCGACAGAATTTTGGTTTGTGAACATTTCAGAAACAAGTGGCCTGGTGCATCGTTGTGTGCTTGGCCAAGACTACTTTCGGATCATTGCCCAATTACTCTAAAAACATCAGTGGGGGATTTTGGGCCAAAGCCGTTCAAAATTTTCACTTCATGGCTTTCTAAAGAGGGGTTAAATGAGGTGGTTATTAAAGCTTGGAACATCCCAGTAGTTGCCTATAGAGCTGATGGGAAACTCGCGGCTAAACTAAAGAACATCAAATTGGCTATTAAAGCGTGGAACTTTGCTCTTCAAGCACAAGAACTTAGTAAGGAGAAAGAATTGAAGGATAAAAGTGTAAACTTGGAAGCAAAAGCTGAAATGGGGGTTTATCGGAAAGTGATGGAAATGATCTTCTTCGATCTAGAAAACTTCTGTTGGATTATGAAAATGCGCGTATGAAGGACATGAAACAAAAAGCGAGAGCGAAATGGGTTCTTGAAGGGGATGAAAATACATCTTTATTTCATGGGTTATTTTCTGCGAGATTGTCTTCGAATAGAATTAATGGGTTGTTAATCAATGGGAGGTGGTGTGAAAACCCAATAGAAATAAAAAAGGAAGCTTGTAGTTTTTTTGGGAAAAGGTTCAAAGAAACATACTCATCTAGACCTTATATGGAGTGCCATGGGATTAAGAAGTTGCCCGAGGCTGAAGCAGCGGCCTTGGTTGTTCCTTTCACCCCTATGGAAATTAAAAAAGCAGTCTGGGATTGTGGTGAGGAGAAATCTCCGGGACCTGATGGATTCAACATAGCATTCATTAAACATTTCTGGGATCTTATCAAACAGGATTTTTACAACATATTTGAGGAGTTTTTCCAGCAGGGTTCTATAAGCGACTCCTGCTGCTCTTCCTTTATAGCTTTAATCCCAAAGGTTAAGGATCCTAATGGGCTCGATGAGTTCCGACCTATCTCCCTTATCGGATGTATCTCCAAAGTAATCTCAAAAGTTCTAGCCAACCGAATCAAAGGTGTTTTAGATATGATTATTTCTGCAACTCAATCTGGATTTATGTCTAACAGGTCCATCCTTGATGGGCCTTTAATGATTAATGAGGTTCTCAATGTTGAGTCAACTTAATTTTTCCAGCAAAATGGAGGCTATGGAGCAAAGGAATTTTAAGTTCGGCGAAAGCATCTATTCTTATAAATGGATCCCCGACTAAAGAATTTCGTTATACACGTGGTGTTCGACAGGGTGACCCTCTTTCCCCCTTCCTTTTCTTAATTGCCATGAAATCTCTTAACTGGTTGATTAATTACGCCATTAGCATTGGTGTGTTTAAAGGAGTACAACTACCTCACAGGGGTCCAATTTTATCACATTTTCTTTTTACAGATGATGTTATTATTCTTGGTGAGTGGTCCAAGGGCAATATTCAGAACCTTAAAAGATTGATGAGGGTATTTTTTATGGTGTCTGGGCTAGAGATAAATAACAAAAAATGTAGTTTGATGGGGATCAATGTATCGCAAGAAGAAGCCCAAGAAACGGTGATGTAATGGGGTTCAACAGAGGTGACTTACCTTTTAAATACCTTGGGTTAACGGTGGGTGCAAATATGAATAGAAGAAAACATTGGGAGCCGGTAATTAATTTGTTTCAAAACCGTTTGTCACTATGGAAGGCCAATCATTTATCTATTGGTGGAAGGTAGGTATTAATTCAATCGGTTCTTGATAGTTTGCCGGTGTATTACTTTTCCCTCTTCAAAGCTCCGGAAATAATCATTAAGGAGTTAGACAAGATCAGGAGGAGTTTCCTTTGGGGTAGTAATGACAATAAGCAGAGGATCAACTGGGCAGCATGGGACAAAGTATGCAAGAAGAAAAGGGATGGGGGTCTTGGTATTGGATCCTTAAAAGATCTCAATTTGAGTCTCCTTACTAAGTGGAGGTGGAGGTTTCTCAATAACTCGAAGGGGCTATGGAGAGAAGTGATAATGGCTCTACATCACAATCCTATGCGGCCAAGTCTCATACCGTGTAAAACACACCTTTCGGGGACATGGACGAACATTGCAAAGGTTGAGATGTACCTTATCAAAAACAATATTAATATTCTTGATCTCATGACTTGGGATGATAAAGGTTGGTGTTGGCATGGGGACAAGGATGGGGTTTTCTCTGTGAATTCTATGAGAAGGTTGTTATATAGTACTAGGGTGACAAAGGATTATGCAATGGATTGGTGTAAATGGGTACCCAACAAAGTTAATATTCATGCATTGCGAGCTGGTATGGATAGGCTCCCCACACTTAAAGCGTTGGTTGCTCGAAAGGTTCCGATACATTCTACTCTTTGCCCGCTATGCATGGAAGTTGAGGAATCAAGTGAGCATCTTTTCATCTCATGTTACTTTGCAAATATGGTATGGTCTTTCATTTCATCTTGGTGTAATACCCCGCCGATCTTTGCTTTTTCGATCTCGAATCTGCTTAATTTACACAACTCCCCTTTGCTAGCTGTGAGAAATCAATCGGCCTTCCATGCTATTGTTCTTGCGGCTATGTGGTGTATTTGGTTGAGCAGGAATGCAGCCATTTTCAATGATCAGGCGCCGTCACTTAACTGATTGCTAATTAATATTAAGTGTACCAGTTTCCTATGGGTTAAGAGTAGATCGATCTCTAGTAATATTGATTGGAAAGATTGGTGTTGCTTTAGATTATAGCTTATAAGCCTTTGTGTGTCATTGGGGTCCTTTCTTGATAGGATTGTTTTTTTTTTCTGGGGTGTATTTGTAACTTTTGCCTCTATCTCCTAGATAGAGCTTTTTAATGGATATTTTCTTTGCCTTTCAAAAAAAATACTTTTTTGTAAAAGAAAGTATAAATAAACAGGTAACCCTCTCAACAATGATTATAAGCAAATGATTTTTTAGAACTTTAATGATTAAATTCAAATGTTGAATAATTGAATAGCATTTCTAATTAAATTTCATTAACAGAAGTTTCCACCTGGATGAAGACGGAGTCTCACATAATATTGTATTGCTTTCTCTTTTGTCGTTTACCATCTTGGATTATTGAACCGACCCTCGTGCGTTTTGGTGTCAGGATACATTTAACATAATCATATTAATTTGTCAATATTAGTTTTATATAATAGTAATTATAAAGGATTTGAGCTAAACAAAAAAAGCTGTGACCTTTTAACACACTCAAAAAGGGTTGGTAAAAACGTACCTTCCAAATAAAACTAAATTAAACATGATAACAATAAGATTTTTCTTTATAAATTAATGTGCAAATCTATCTCAAGTGGTTTAAAAGAATAATGTGTATGATAAAACTAGAGAGGCCGGTTTTATTAAGAAAGATGAAAAAACCAATGATTCTCAGCTCAAACGGTTAAATTGAGATAACACAAGACTTTATTAAAATGGATAGATGTATTGGATTCAAGTATCATGTGTGACACACCAAAAAAACAAAAAAAGGTTTCTGGTTGGGTCAAATAGTTTTATCTTCTAATATGAAATTTCTCATAAGGATGGTTTTAAGTTCAGGACTGATGAGGACGGAGTGATATACGAGTTTCGCTTAAAAACCGTTCTATCCTAGTGTTCCGACGTTCCGTTCTCGAGTAATAGAGATAATCAAATGGGCTAATGGGCTAGTGGCCCTACTGATCTGTCAGTGATCCATTTAACCATCAAAAAGAAGAAGCAAAGAGTGAGAAAAACTTCATCAAGGATAAGAGTGACAAGGTGACACTTTTGTAACCACTAGTAAAAATAAATAAAAAATTGTCTAGGACATCGAATCGAAGTGTATTAAGGACATAATATTTTTAAAGAGCGTACGTTAATGTAATCGTGCTACTTTTCATAAAAAAAAGTGTATCTCATACGTTATGACATATCAGTTAAACACTCTTAAGGATGTTGCATGGAAGGGTATTAAGGACATAATAATTCTTGTATGTTAATGTTTTGATAATGTGTGCCTGCTTTATTCTATGCTAATGATTATAATGATGTTGCATGTTTTCCTATGTTGATGGATATATTGATGTCTTGCATTCGTTACAAGTGATATCCAATTGGATGCAATATTCTTGCCTGAGTGGTAGGTGATATTATGGTCTTTATGACTAGTGATGTTTAGTTCTTTATACCTAGTGATGTTCTGGTCTCTATGACCGGTAATGTTCTGGCTTTATGATTGGTGATGGAGTCTTATGCCTATGTTAATTTGTTTTGATTTGTTACAGCATTTGATTATTAAGTAAGTGTATGCTTGTTTGTTATCTATGTTTAATATAATGGTTATGTCTATGATGCTTAATTGTAAAAGTATAACTAACTTTTTTAACATGCATGTTAGATTGGTATATATAACTACAAAAGTCAAAATCACCATGGCTTGAAATGAAGGCTACCATGGAAGACTGACATCTTACTCTTTGGAGGTTTACGTCTGAACATCTTAGTTTTATTAATGATTGAACAGTGTAACGAACCGAATGATGTAATGAAAGTTTTCGTTGCTTTATCTTCAATGAATTACAGTTTAACAACTATGCTTATAGTGTATGATATTAATTGCGTGTCTTTTGGGTTTGGGTTTTACAATAGTTAAACATGTTTGAGTGACAACAATCTCAAAATGATGGCATCCTAGAATGTATTCACTCGAACAATAAAAAAATAGTAATAATACCGATATTCGTAAGCTTTATTTTATCGATAAATCGGAGTATATCGACTTATATTTGATATTGGATGTTACACTGAAGGATCGACGACTCTACTTTTGAAACACTTCCAAATTAAAACTATGCATTTATCCATTAAATCACTACAAATATATGTAAAAAAAAAGTACCTAAATGTCCCAAAAGCATATCTCTTGCAAGACTCAAGGGTATTGTATATAACAGATTATTTTAGCATGTTTCATTATTATTTTATGCGAATTAGTAGAATCTTATATGACGATATTATTCTTGAAAACGCTTATAATTAAACTATCATGGGAATGGTGGGTATCTAAAGCATACAAGAATTGAAGCTTCCTAGCTACTTACAAAACATGATTTAGTACAATAACCAACCTAAAAGGATAACAATAATAATAATATAATCTCGTGATTAAGATTAAATATTTACGATCCAAAAGATTTGCCAAACTTTTGCCGTGATATTATCGTAAACCTCACTCCACCACCCTCCTCAATATTATAACACTACATCTCCACTCCATAATATTATTCGTACGGTCTCCTTCTCTATATAAATACTCATCACAATCATCCCCACAACACAAAAACTCATATATTCTTCTTCAACATCTTCAAGGGCATAATAAACTGATTCATTCATCATTCGACATCGAAGATCGATAGCGCGCAATGGGAAACAGTTTAAGGTGTTGTTTATCATGTCTAATACCTTGTGGAGCTCTAGACTTGATAAGAATTGTTCATTTAAACGGCTTTGTTGAGGTGATCGCACGACCAATTACTGCTGGTGAGGTTCTTATCAGTTACCCTAATTATGTACTGACCAAACCCTCATCGCAAGGGGCGGTGCGACGAATACTTATCGTGTCGAGTGGAACGGAGCTAAAGAGAGGTGGGATTTATTTTTTGATTCCTGCTTCTTCTGTGCCTGAAAGCAAGAGAAAACCGAAGGCGGAGAAGGTGGCGGGGATCAAGGCGATGATGGGTGGCGCTGTGGCGGTCTCCGGTGGCGGTGTGAAGGTGTGTGGTGGTGGTGTGGCGAAGAAGGTTAGGAGGCAAAGATGTCTCCGGAGTGTTGATGGTGGAGACCATTGGCGGCCTCATCTTGAGAGCATATGTGAAGAATAATAATTATTTGTGAATTTTGGGATTTTGTTTTCTTGTGGATAGATTTAAATATTCCTTTTCTTTTCCAAATATTGGAAAATTATACCTTTGTTTATGATTTTTTTTTCTTTTTTGTAAACAAAGTAACATAAAGAGCATGTTTAGTTTGTCTTTGTTTGATGATGATATAAATTATCCTCTATATGTATTAGAAAAAATCAAATAAATGATGCATGTGATTTAATCATAAGATTACGAGTAAGTTTCTTAGATTTAAAACAATAGTACTTCAAATTTTTATGTACATATTATATCTTTAATACTTAAATTTTAAAAATTACAAAGTTAGTTCAATTTGTCTGTAAATTTTAAAACATACATGAATATTAAAAGAAGTGTTTGATCTTATTCCCCTGGGAGCAATTGTTAGAAGATTTTACATCTATCGAAAATATGACTCCTTTTAGTAGTTGTATGAGTCTACAATTTCCAAGGTATAACTTATATCAATCTATCACTTTGTAGTGAAGCATTTCATGTTATGGTATTATATTGATTAGAAATACAAGCACAAAACAATTTCTTGTCATGATTCTCACCATACTTGTAACATTTAACGTGATTATTTAATGCTCATAAAGTGATCTAATAAAAACAACTTAAATTACACTCAATCTAGAAACTCAAATTTAATCCTAGACAACCTAGACCTAGATCACTAGATAGGCCAGTGAACCTAATCGACTGTAGACAAGACTAAAGAATACTGGAATCGAACCCTAGATACACATTTATATAATAAACTAGACCCTGGAAATGACTAAAATGAAATTGATTTAATATTTGGGGTGGGAGTTTTTCTTTTTATAAGTGACCTACAGAAATAAAACTACTTTTAATTAAAAGATTTAACTATTGAACTACCAACTAAACACGAGAAAACAAGAACTCTTAGAAAATCAAGAATGAGGAAGATACTACCTAGGCGAATCCTAGTCGCGACCCTTGAACTTCAAATGGTTATTAAACTATTGTGGAATCGGAATCTAATTATATGAACATCTAAGATACTTAATGGATCCTGAATCACTCTCCAGATATGACCAAAAAAAAGAATCTAGAAGATGAGTGAAACAGTCGATTGGCAAATTACCGTTAAGTCTCTTTGACAACACTTATTTACCCAGTTGATAGCTAATCTCTCGATCTAACTAACACAATTCATTGAAAATGAAAAGGGGCAACTTTTAAACAATCTATTGGACACAATAAGCAATGCAATTAGCTAACTTAGGGAAATCTTCTTTTGAAACCGCTTGTTCCTAAACAACTAATCACAAGGACAATTCAATTAACCATCACCTCTCGGACTCAAATTAGGAAGAGCATTAAGACTTAATAATCAATTCAAACTAATTCCTATGGTTACTACATCTAGTAAACCATCAACTGATAAAAACGCAAACTAATCGATCTATATATATGCAAGTGTCTATGAAAGACATTCAACAACAAACATAAGAAAAATAGGAATCATCAATAACTATGCCAAAATACTCAAACTCATCAAATAGATTGAATAAACGTCTTTAAATAAGCATCAACCACAATAATCGTTCAATAACCCAAATGCATTCAAGTTAACACAAACCAATCATCAACCTAGGTAGCATTATGATTTTAGCTACTCGATCATATTCAATAGAAACATTAACTTAAACACTGAAACAATATCAACATGTTCAAATAATGTAGGCTAAACAAAGTTACAAAGATAAAAAGCCAAGTTTAAACATTTGCAAAAGTTCCAATGATCCTAGCTTTAATCCTTGGCTTCCAATCCTTCAAAACCTTCAATTCGTCCTTGAGAATGCTCTTGAAACGACTAGTGGTTGAACTCCCCTTTTTGGTTGAGAAAAGTTGTTTAATACAACTTTATCAATTTTTTTCCAAAGATACCATCTATGCGATACGCGCAGGAGAACCACTCCTGTTGTGCATAACGCGTAGATTAAAAAACTTCCAAAAATCCTAATTTGTGATCTATGCAATACGCGCAGCAGAATCACTCCTGTTGTACATATCGCATAGACGGGATTTTCTAGAAACTTTGAGTTTGACACTTAAAAAATTTCTAATTGTTGGTCTTTTTCCATCATTTGGATCTTTTCTTCGTTTCCCATGTGTTTTCATCACTTTAAGCACCCAAGCACCTATTAAACCACAAAATAACGAACAATAAGTAAAACTAATAAAACTAACTAAAAAATAAACAAAAGAGACCCGAAACACAACCTAAAATGGATGTGATTTACAATAGATCATTATTCCACTGAACACACTCTTTACCGTCTAGACTTGATCAATACTTATGACCTCTTCCTTGGCTACGTCCAAGCTATCCTGATTTGAACTTTCAACTCATAATCTCTAATGAAAAATGGTGCTTTAAACATCGTAAAAGAAACAACGATAAGTATTATGATGTTGGCTATGTCAAATATGTATGAAAAGCCATTTATAGCTAACAATGTGTTATTGATAAGGGATCTGTTTATGACAAGAAAGCAAGAGGGAAGCTTAGTCATGGCTCACTTTAATAATCTGAATTCTGTTCTATCCAAATTAGCATACGTGATGTTGTTATATTAATTGCCTGATAGTTGGTCCAATAATGACTATTATTACTAGTTTTGTGAGGGCTGACAAGATAAAATTTGATAAGACATGTGTATTGTATTGGGTGGAGACATTCATCTAAAAAGTGTAAATGGTATATCATCGTCTTAGATGTTACGTGTTGGCTGGGAAGAAAAAATAGCAGGGGCTGTGAGGGTTTTGGGAAGAGTTATATCAGAACTCAAAAAAATGTGTGGTGAACACTTCTGTTGAGGATGAGTGTCTTGATGACACGTTATTGCTTGAGGCTGATAACAGTGTAGACTATAGATCATGGTTACCAGTGTTTCGTTTCACGCCATACATAGCGTGAAAATGATGGTGATTCTAAAATAAGATGACTTTGGGAATGTACGACTTGTTAATAATGAGATGCGTGATGTACCGCGCATGAGTGAGATTGATATGATGACTCCATAGGAAACTACATAGCATCACTAGTAGCTAATTTCCATCGCTTGATTATATATGTTTTGTCATAATCACTCCGACTTTGCATGAATTTGGCTGTTAAGTTCTCTATAATTATAAAAATACAGATGTTCTTCAGACATTTGAAACAAGTTTTTCTCAAATATTTGTTTCTTCAATTGTCCACATAAGATGTTCAAACGAAGTCATGCTGAAGTTTACTTTCTACTGGTTATTAAATATATGATTCGTGGGGAAAAAAGATTATATTTTAATTCTACTTACGTGTTATGTATTCAATTCGTATAGTGGTTTTGTTGAGATTTGCATCTATATTTTTTAAATTCAACGTAAGTAATGGTTTATATTCAGTTTGTTTATTAAAACATTTCTAGTAATTGATATTCTTATTTTGTCTTGTTTTTTATAATTAAATGAGGATTGGGCTGAATTGGGCTAGAGAACGTGTCAAGGGCTAAACGGAGAATGGACTTGAGTCCGGGTGAAGTGAAGCTCATTTGAGGAGATTTAGGGTTTCGTATATGATGGCTTTGATTCTCTAATTCACAACTTAATTTTTATCTTTCTTTTATAATCTCCCACATCGCATTTATAATCCTTACTTTTATATTCTTTTTTAATTATTTGTTTATTTACATTTACAATCTAACTATCAGTTATTTTGTCTTATTATTAGTTACTTTTAAAATTATTTTTTAATATATTATTATATTTTAAGTATCAAAATTTTGGGTCACTTTGACTTGACCTAGACAGATCAATAACACAAAAGTCACATAATCAAGATGAATTTCACTTGTGGAATCAAGAACATAATTCAAAACATCATGCAAAACAAGATATGCGATAATGAGCTTGTTGCTAATATCAATGCTTGGATTACGAGAATACAATAAAACACATTATGCATAACAAGATTATATTAAGAAATTACGATTGAACATATTATACAAAAAAAGGCACTCATCTTTGTTAACATATTTTCAATAAGCCTAACATTCTATTACCAAATAACATCACATTATTTTAATCTTTTTTAAGTATATTGATCAATTTAGCAAAGTTTATGGTCATTTCCATGAGGAAAAATAGTTTTTATAGTAAATTACACTTTTCGTCCTTTGGATTGATAGTCAAATTTAAGGTTTCATCATTAAATTAAAGAAATTACAGTAAATATCGTTTACGTTTAAAAAAGCTTGCACTTTTCGTTTTTTTCTCTTATGTACGTATATTTTTGACGTTAAACGAAGACATGTGCTCCTCATGTAAGGGCATAATAGTCATTTTTATATCTAAAAACCTAATATTAAAAAATAAAAATAAATTATATTAACATAAAAAACCACACTCATTGACACATTCATCTCCCCTCCATCTCCTTCTCCCTCACTATCTCACTCTCTCTCTCACACACACACACTCTCTCTCTCTCACTCACACACACCTCTCTCTCTCTCCCTCACTCTCTCACTCACACACTCCCCCCACCGCAACCCATCTCACCATCATATCGCCACCATTATCACCACCATATCGTTGTACACCATCACTATGACAACCATTTGGACCACAAGAACCCTCGAACATGACCATCGTCATCATCCACCGTCTTCTACCAACTTCATAATTGTCTTCCATCAACTAAAACCTATGAACAAACCCAAACAATCAACGCCATCCACCCTCACATAAATCACCCCAAACAAAACCCATATTCTTCACCTAATGCCTTCGACCATCATAGATCTAACAACGACAATTGATCTGGTTCTTGGTGTAGAATTAGTAACAGCAGCAGATCTAATTGTATGAGTTGGAGCTGTTGATGGTGAGGGTGGTTCCAAAACTAAAGACAGATGACACTACAAGAAATTACGTTTTTTGCGTCTATGTTTTTTGCGGCAACCTATATTTCGTCGCAAAAAAGACGCTACACGACAAAAAAAAATCACTTTTTGACTTTTTCAGTTGGTTTTCTTATTTGCGGCGATAATTTCGTCGCAAAAGATCTATTTTAATTTATTTTATATTTTTTAAATTATTTAAATTATTTATTTTTTATTATGTTTTTTGCGGCGATATTTTCGTCGCAAACGGTAAAATAAATTTTTTTTTTTTTCCAAAACCTCATTTTGGGGGGATTTCCCGCCTTCTTTTTAGCGGCGATTTTTTCCTTTTTTACGGTGACAATATCGCCGCAAAAAAGTTGCAGATCTCAGAAAAATAGGGGATCGCAGATCTCAGTCGACATTTCCCCCAATTTCACCCAAAGAGTTCCGAAACCTCCCCCCAATCGCCGACCGACTGACCGTCGCTCCTCCGGCCGCCGCTTACCATGCCGCCTTCGCCACTTGCTCCACCGGCCACCACCTGCTCTCTCCATTTCGCGCTCTAGTTACTCGCTCAACGGTGGAAATCTGTAAGTGAAGTTTCGATTTTCTGATTCGTTTCTTGATTCTTGATCTAGTGTTTGTTTTTTAAGCGTTTTGGTTGAAGAAATCGATTTCAGATCTGTTGTGCTCTCGTTTGTCTATATTTTTGATTTGTTTCAGATCTAGTGGATTTTGTGTAATCAAAGGGAATCGGAGGGTTACAAGTTGTTGCCGTCAGTTGCCACAAGTTCTTCAAGTTGGAATGAATATGTCTATGAGAAGCCCTCTATGAAGATTGGTATGGTTTTCTGCTCTTAGTAGTTTAAATTTGTCTCTGTGAAAGCATAGTAAGTATGATTTGGTGTATGCACCATAGATGAACATAGTTTTGATAATTTGTCTCTGTGAAAGCATTAGTAAGCATCGTTTTCCCTCTGCTCTCCCTAGAAGTCATGAAAGTAGCTTGTGTATCTGTTCATTGTTCTATTTATATTTGTAAACCTTGAAATCTCCCAGAAAAACAATAAACACACGATCTCAATCTTTGAATGCGGAATGTAAACAGATTGGAGTGAAAGAAGATGAATTGATCACAAAATGATTCGTTGATTGAATAACACAACCTAGAACAGGTCTTGTGCGTTTCGCACAGTACAGATATGAAAAATGAACAAAAGCTTAATTACAAAACGAAAACTAAGCTATTTATACTAAACACAAAGTTCTCGCGCGACTTGCTTTTCACGCGGCTAAGCCTTTCGCGCGGGTCCAGTCCTTCGCGTGGAGTCAGTTGTCGCGTGGAAGCTTCATATCGCGTGAGTCTGGCTGTCGCACAAGCAATCTTCAGAATTTGACTTCATTCAGAATTCAATTGTTTTACCGAGCCTTGATTAGTCCTCTACAATCTCCCCCTAGGCTCGGTGAAACAATCTTAGTCAAGATCAACATTTGCTTTCTTGTATGATCCTGAAAAGGCATTCCATTTATTTCTAAGGATTCGATCCGTCATCCACACATACTGGCAAGATATAAAGTAAACTGACTCATCAGCTGAAATGGGACAGTGTAGTAGCTTGATCAAGTCGTCTTTGCCAAATTTCATTAAGTCAGCTGGATCAATGATTCTAAATGATTTGTCAGTGCATTTGAACACAGCATGACCTGAATCCTTTTCACAACTCCAAGAAAGAAAAAATTGCTTCAAAGAATTCAGAGGAATAGGAGCATGGACTGGAATATTCCTTTTATTGTAAGAATTTTCAAAATGAGATCATATAGTTCTTTATCAAGTCAAGACTCTGTCCAGCTTTATTTAAAATAAACTGGTTAAGTTGATTGTCAATATCTTTTGTCCCTTTAAACTTATACTTCAGGTTTTACTCAGAAACATAAGGAGTGATACTTATCATGTTTTGTATGATTTAATAAATTCAGTGGATCCCACAATCAGAACTTTAGTAAAATACTTATTAGTCTTCAAGACACTATTGAGATTTCAAGTTACCCCAAATTGACTTAAATCATGCATTGTTGATCAGTGATATCATTTATTTATTTCTAAAATATAACTATTTGAGCATAACTAGCCTGAGAAATATCTCTTAACACGGAATATTAACAAGTTTAAGGGCTTACTGACAGCCATCCGGACTTACGTCTGCCCTCTCAAGATGTTTAGGACTTACAAGCCATCCGGACTTACATGCCCCATCTTTTGATTTTGCCTTCCATGGTCAGAACATATTCTCAAAATAGAAAATATATACCATATAGTATGTATGTCTTTAGACATATCTTTTGATTTGTTGTGCTTCTTGGCATCTTATATCCTATATGGCCTTTTGGCATCTTTTTGCTCAATTATTTGCTCATTTTTTTTCTTTTTGTCTTTTATTTCCTGTTGTCTTTTTGTATTTTATCTTTTATATATACATAGTTATGATAATCACTGAATTAAACAAATACAGGCTTGAGTATGACAAGATTATATCTCTCAGTCTGTGTTAGAACATTTTTGTCATTGTCACAGAATCCTGATATGTTCCCCACTAAATCATATCTCTTTAATTCAAGATTAATCACTCAATTATGATCTTTTCATTTCTGAAAGCAAAGCCTATCGACACATCAATCAAAATCCAAGTCTATTCGTATTTAAGCCTTTGAAAGTACTTAGACTCTTTTAGAACTTTGTAAAATCATTTCTCATTTAATCATGAAAATTCCTTTTTATTAAATAATCCAATCTTGACTCCCCTAAGGCCAAAAATAATTTTCAAAGAGTATTTTCAAGTTTCTCCGTTATATGGCTGAATCATTTTGAAGCAATTGTAAGTTTCCTGTCATATGTCTTTGAACAACTGCTGTCTACATGCCATAAGCTTTCAATGATCTTTTGCGGTCGTTCCTGCATAAGTAACAAACTTACTTAGCTTTTGGTACCCAAGTCAAACATGACTTGAGCACTCTATGGGTTGCACTAAGAAAGAAAGATTTTAGATTGTTATATTTATTTAGCACATCAGTCTTTTCATTTACACTTTTCAGCTTGATGTTTTCTTTTAAATCATTAGTCAAAATCTTATTCTTTGGACAATATAATCATTAACAACTTTTGATTTCATTTGTTTTGCAAATTTTCCACGAGTGAAAAACAATTTTCTATTATGAGCAATAGAATTATGAAATCGTTGTTTGCTTAATGATTTTTGTCGACAAGGACATTATTTACCAAATGATTTATGTTTCCACACTGATAACATCTCCTTTGTGGTGTGTGGTGTAACATCTGGTATTTTTGAGTTAATTAGAAGTTAACATTGTTTATTCTTGTAAGGACTATTGTTGTCATTTATGAATCTCATGGGTGGATTATGTGTTTAATATTTAATTTGAAAGTTAACGGTTTTATTAAAGTAAGCATAAATGTTTAATAATAATAATGATAGTAATAGTATTAGTAACAATAATACTAATAAATTATAATAATAATAACAATAATAATCACTAAGTTAATGATAATAATAATAATATTAACATCAAACAATATTCTTTATCTTGTAGTAATATAAGTTAAATTATGTTAAAAATTGGGATTAATAAGTTCTTTTACATAGAATGATAACATTAATAATTACAGGGACTAAAGCGTAATTTATAATAAAACCAAAACCCAAACTTTGGGTTGAAATGTTAAAACATAAACCACAGGGGCCAAAGGTGTAAAACTTTAAACCCAAACACCCTCTCCCCGTTTTTCCGGTGAGCCTCCGGCCAGCCACCGGCCGCGGCTCCGGCGAAGCCCAGAAACACCAAAATCAAGCACGGTTCAACCCGAAACAAGTTGCAATCGATTCGTGAACTAAATTCCTACACGTTGATGGGAATTAATTGGATTCCTAACCACGAATTAAACACCCACGAATTTGAAACCGAAAGCTCATCAAAGCGTGAAGCTGTTCTACATCTAAATCATAATATCGATTTAACTAAACGGCTAGAAACGTTCCCCTAATCATTTCGAAGTTATTATGATAAATCATTGCACCTGAAACAACAATTAAACATGTAAATTCGACCTGAAACCCCCGACTTAAACATCATGGCCGTTAAGTACCAAAACGATCAAATTAAATCTATAAATTAGGGGGCTTCTACTCGAATTGGGTTTCCTAAACCTCTGGAACCTTCAATTTCACTCAAAACACACACATCCAACGCATCTGCAGCAAGAACAACCGCGACACAAGTTCGAACTTGCACTCATCGATTTTACAACCATTGAGGGTAATTCTTTAGGGCTTTTGATCGATTTTACATGGGGAATAAAAGCCCCATGTTTAATCTTTGTATCAACACCGTTTGATGCTTCGATTTTGGTTCTAAGAATCTAGGGTTCTTGAGAGAATTGGGGTTTGTCTAAAACTATATTTTTAAACTTTAAATTCCACTGCAAGACACGGCCACGGCCCTTGGTTCGCTGGTAAGACACTGCCTTGCAAGCAAGAGGTCCCGGGTTCGAACCCGGCACCCTCTTGTAATTTTTTTAAAGCTTTTTGGCCTTAAATTAAATATAGAAAATTTATAATAATTATAAAAACGACTTTTATAAACCCCAACTATTTTTAAAGTCATCTATATAATTCTTAAAAATTTATTCTTGTAAAACATGTTGATATTTTAATATAAAATTATTTACAAATGTTATAATTAAATATTCTTATAAAAAATTAGATTGTTATGTAATACTTAAAGGTATTAAATTGATATTGGACCTTATGTTTAAGGATTAATCATGATAATTATAGAATTTAGATAAAATCTTATAAATAACATCACAAGTTATTTACAAAAGATCAATTTTCTTAAAAATAAATTTATTTCATAAGTGGACTTTTTATAAGAATTTACTAATTTTATAAAAAATCCCTAAAATTCTAATACCCTAGTTCATGTTAACCCATTAATCTTATTATTAACCTAAATCTTGTAATATTTATATATCTAGGTGCCTTGTGACGTTTTATCTTGGAACGACATATATTATTCTTATTGATCTTCATTATATACTTAATTGACATGTGAGTTTCCTTGCCCCTTTTTATGCTATTTCACATCGTTTTGGGGTGAAACATGTTACATTACTCAACATACACTTATAAACGTTTAGATCTTATAAAAGCACATGCAATTCATACTTTTATTTTTGTCATGGTTATTTGTGTTATTGTAAGTCTTATAAGAGTTACATATATTGTTTACAATCATTAACTATTGCTAGCCTGGCGACGTCTTAGATCTTTGGGCCTGACAAGCCTATTTGGTGCTAAAGTCGATGTATTGCCGACTCCTAGGAGCCGTATGCTTGTGCACTAGGGAACCAAGTACACTTAGCCACTCATATAAACATATAAATAGTCGAGGTTTGATTGTACTATATGTGCTTTATAAACTTGCTAACTCATAACCTATGACATGAATTGCTACTTGAAATCCATGGTATATTATGTATGTGAAACCCTTGGGAACTCACCAACTTTATAGTTGACCCGTTATTTTAACATGTTTCAGGAAATGCCCACGCTTGAAGTCATCATTTGAAGCTTGCAATAAACTAGGATTTGGACCTAGCTAAATGAATAAAATGCTTATGTTATGTTTTGTATTGTTTGGAACTTTTTCATATTTGAGACTTATGAATGTATTTCATTTGAAACTTATGATAATATTATTTTCATTTAAGAATAGCGTTATGTGGCTGTGAACAATCTTAACCCTCACACTTCGACGATTCCGCCGTCTAGGTTGGGGTGTGACAGATTGGTATCAGAGCCCATAACTATAGGGATTTAGGTTATTAGAAATGGTGACCTAGACTATAGTTTATGCATGAACCTCATAGAATAATATTATTATTCTAGGAATTATATATTGTTTGCAAGCTACATAATGCTATGTCTCCTTATGTGCAATTTGATACCTTAGCATAGGATTGCCTAAACATTGCTACATGTCTTCCAAAACTCATATTTGACTCTTTGACTCTCCCCGCACATAAATGCTCTTAATCTTATTCTCGACGACACGTGGAATCGTATACTTATGCTTATGACTTGGATCTTTAGACGTTATGTCTAATCTATATAAATCTCATCAAGGTTTTGATTTCATGAACCTAAGAAATATTGTGTGACACATAGACACCTGTATTCTGGATTTCCTGGCAAAAAGCCCTCGGGCTAAGGCAAGCGTATTGTATAATCTCATTGAGGGGCCCGTTACGCTTACCTGGGGATTTCTGGGATGAGTGATAAACTATGGTCAAAATACACATATCTCTAAGGCAAATGGGTCAATTCACCTTGACGTGTCAACGTTTCCAAATGGTAATGCGTTACCAAAATGGAATCATTCTGTGTACCTTACAACCCTTAGCTTCTTTGTCTAAACTACTATCCTTTGTTATTCTCATTCCTGTAACTAACTCATTTTGTATATCTAGCATGTCTCGTCATCATGGAAAGCGTGGAAGTTCCGACCGTAAGCTTGCAGCAATGATTGCTCGACAAATGGCTGCTGTACTCCCAACCATGGTTGCTGAGCTTAATAGCACCCTGATGGCTAATAGCAACAACAACACAAATGGGAACAATAGTGGTGCTCATGGAGAGAATAACAACAATCAACAAGGGAACACCCGTACCTGTACTTTCAAGCACTTTAGCTCTTGCAAGCCCACTAGTTTTAGTGGCAAGGAAGGAGCCACTGGTCTTCTTGAGTGGTTCGAGGGTATGGAGAACACTTTTGTTAACTGTGAGTGTCCTGAGGCACTCAAAGTTCGTTATGCCACAAGTATGCTACAACAAAGGGCACTTACCTGGTGGAATAGCGAGAAAAGAAATCGAGGAGCTGATGCTATTTTAGCACTCACTTGGGAAGAGTTCAAGACCATTGCCATCGCCAAGTTTTGCCCAAGGAGTGAAATACAAAAGCTTGAGGAGGAGTTCTGGAACCTAAAACAAGACGGTGGTGATCACTTAACTTATTCAACCAGGCACCACGAGCTGAGCATCCTGTTGCCTCACATGGTCGACACTGTACCCCGTAACATTGAAAAATTCATCAAGGGTGTACCACCCCAAATCCAAGATGCCGTGGTGGGTAGCCGACCCACGACCTTGGAAGAAGCCATTACTATTACCGCTCAACTCACCGAGAATCATATACGAGCGGGCACCATGTCTGTGAAGGGTGCAAAGAAAGTGGAAAGGGCGGTTACTGAAGCTATTAAGGAAACCAAAGCTGAACCATCTTATAACCACAACAACAACAATAAGAAGCGCAAGTTTACGCCAACACGCAATTATGCTGTGGCTGCACCCAAACCACCTCAAAGACAACTGGTACCTACGGCTACACCTGTGACCCAAGTGCCTGTGGCTGGGACTTATGCTGGCCTTCAACCTATGTGCAACACCTGTAAGTATCATCATCCGGGGAACGCCCCGTGCCGCATCTGTACCTTATGCGGCAAATACGGTCACTTGGTTGCGGTTTGTCGTCATGCACCTAACAACGCCACAACTGTCACCAATCGTGCTTGCTATAATTGTGGAGATCCTGGTCATATGCGTCCACAATGCCCTCGTCTTGCGGGTAATGTTCCACAAGCCCGGGGACGTGCTTTCAACATCAATGCTAATCAAGCACAAGCAAACAACGATGTGGTGAACGGTATGCTAAATTCAACCCTAACGTTTATGATCTAAGTCTTTTTCATACAATACCTATATCGCTAAATGCCTTAAACCTTGAACAGGTATGTACCTTATTAATAATACTTATGCATACGTTCTATTTGACTCTGGAGCCGATAAGAGTTTTGTTTCATTAGAGTTTGAACCCGTACTTGCTAAGCCACATACGAAACTAGAAAGACCTCTCACCGTTGAAGTTGCCGATGGAGAATCGATCACCGTGGATGTCGTTATCCGTGATTGCATCTTAAGTCTTGACACCCACGATTTTCTTATTGATCTTATCCCTATGAAACTTGGGAGCTTCGACGTCATCATTGGTATGGATTGGTTAGCCAAACACCATGCCGAGATCGTTTGTTTCGAGAAGTGCATCCGTATACCGTTATCATCTGGCGATACTCTAAAAGTGTTCGGAGAAAAATCTTCCAAAGGGCTTAAACTCATGTCTTGCACTCAAGCCCGAAAGTGTTTAAGTAAGAACTATATGGCGTTCTTGGCTTACGTGGTCAACACAAAAGTCAAAGGGAAAGAACTTAAGGACGTTCCGATTGTCCGAGACTTTCCGGAAGTATTTCCCGACGACCTTAGTGGGTTACCTCCCGTGCGTGAAGTTGAGTTTAAAATTGATCTAATACCGGGAGCAAACCCCGTGGCTAAGTCACCGTATCGACTTGCACCATCAGAAATGCAAGAACTTTCTAGTCAACTTCAAGAGCTAACCGAGAAGGGTTTCATTCGTCCTAGTTCTTCGCCTTGGGGTGCACCTGTCCTCTTTGTGAAGAAGAAAGATGGATCGTTTCGTATGTGCATCGACTACCGTGAGCTTAACAAGCTTACCATCAAGAACCGCTATCCTCTTCCTCGCATCGATGACTTGTTTGATCAACTTCAAGGAGCTGCTATATTCTCAAAGATTGATCTACGTTCTGGATATCATCAATTACGAGTCCATGATGATGACATCCCTAAAACCGCATTCCGTACTCGTTATGGGCACTATGAGTTTATGGTGATGCCTTTTGGTTTAACCAATGCTCCTGCTGTCTTCATGGATCTTATGAACCGAGTATGCAAACCTTATCTAGATAAGTTTGTGATCGTCTTCATTGATGACATACTTATCTACTCCAAGACTAACACCGAGCATGAACTGCATTTACGACAAGTTCTTGAGTTGTTGAAGAAAGAACAATTGTACGCGAAGTTCTCGAAGTGTGACTTCTGGCTCGAGGAAGTTCAATTTCTAGGACACGTGGTGAATAGCCAAGGAATTCATGTTGACCCTGCAAAGGTGGAAGCTGTGAAGAATTGGTGTGTTCCCACGACTCCAACCGAGATTCGTTCTTTCCTTGGTCTTGCTGGTTATTACCGGCGATTCATCGCCAACTTTTCAAGGATCGCGAAGCCTCTCACTTCCCTGACACAAAAGAATAAACCATTCGAGTGGGGGCCCGAACAAGAAGAAGCCTTTGAAGTATTAAAGCACAAACTGTGCAATGCTCCTATCTTGACCCTGCCCGATGGAAACGATGATTTCACCGTATATTGCGATGCATCAAAACAAGGCCTTGGTTGTGTTCTTATGCAACGAGGAAAGGTCATAGCTTATGCATCGAGACAATTGAAGGTTCATGAAGTGAATTACACAACACATGATCTCGAGCTTGGTGCTGTTGTTTTTGCCTTGAAGATTTGGAGACATTACCTTTATGGTACGCAATGTATAGTCTACACCGATCACAAAAGCCTTCAACACGTTTTTAATCAAAAAGATCTCAATATGAGACAACGTCGTTGGGTTGAGTTGATTAGTGATTATGACTGTGACATTCGTTACCATCCTGGGAAGGCAAATGTTGTGGCCGATGCACTAAGTCGAAAGGTTCATAGCAAGATGGCCTCGTTCCAAGAAATTCGCGATCGACGACAATGGTTTGACACCTTGAGGGGATTCGATACTGAAATTCGACTAGATGTCAACGAGGCTACTGTACTGCTACAAAACTTGAGAATAGATAGTGACATCGAGTCTAGTATCTTGGAGGCTCAACAAAGGGTTCAACAAGAAGGAAGAATGAAGGATGAACTGGAGCATAACCTCCTAACTCAACTGGAGACGAAACCTAATGGGCTGATGTATTTCGCAAACCGAATTTGGGTTCCAAATCGTGATAACCTTCGTACCCTTGTCATGAACGAAGCTCATCAAACTCGTTATTCTATTCACCCTGGCTCCGACAAGATGTACATGGACTTGCGTGGTCATTATTGGTGGCCTGGAATGAAGAAAGATGTAGCGACTTATGTAGCTAAGTGCCTCACGTGTACGAAGGTTAAAGCCGAACACCAACGTCCAAGTGGATTACTTGAACAACCCGAGATTCCTATGTGGAAGTGGGAACACATATCCATGGACTTCATAACCAAGCTACCCCGAACCTCTCGTGGACATGATAGCATATGGGTGATCGTCGACCGATTGACCAAATCGGCACATTTTATACCCATACGGGACACTTACAAGACATCAAGGTTGGCTCGCATATACGTTGATGAAATTGTAAGTCGTCATGGGGTACCTCTTCACATCATATCCGACCGAGACGCTCGTTTCACTTCGCACTTTTGGTCGTCTATGCAAGAACTCTTGGGTACTCAATTGGATCTAAGCACGGCTTACCATCCCCAAACTGACGGTCAAACCGAGCGAACCATCCAAACCTTGGAGGATTTGCTACGCCTTTGTGTCCTTGATTTTGGTGGTGATTGGGATACGCATCTACCGCTAGCGGAATTTTCGTATAACAATAGTTACCACTCGAGTATCAAGATGGCACCGTTCGAAGCGCTTTATGGTCGTAAATGCCGCTCACCGATCTGCTGGACCGACATTGGTGAAAACTTCATCACTGGTCCTGAACTTATACAAGAGACGACCGATAAAGTTTCTATCATCCGAAAGAACCTTGAAGTGGCAAGAAGTCGACAAAAGAGCTATGCTGATAAGCGACGTAAGCCATTGGAATTCCAAGTTGGGGAGATGGTTCTTCTTAAGGTTTCACCGTGGAAGGGTGTTGTTCGCTTTGGAAAGAAGGGTAAACTGGCCCCAAGATTTGTAGGACCTTTCAAGATTCTGAAAAGGATTGGGAAAGTGGCTTACAAACTGGAATTACCTTCCGACCTTAGTGGAGTTCATCCTGTATTCCATGTCTCGAATTTGAGGAAGTGCCTGGCTGACGAAGGTCTGCATGTCCCGTTGGATGACATCCAGATCGACGAGTCATTACACTTTGTCGAGAAACCCGTGGAAGTTATAGATCGCATTATGAAGAAGACTAGAACTACCACTACCCCAATTGTTAAGGTTCGTTGGGAGAATAAGCGTGGAGCTGAATTTACTTGGGAACGTGAGGAGCACATGAAGAAGAAATACCCGTTTTTATTTGTATAGTTTCATTCTTAATTTCGGGACGAAATTCTTTTAAGTTGGGGAGACTGTAACATCTGGTATTTTTGAGTTAATTAGAAGTTAACATTGTTTATTCTTGTAAGGACTATTGTTGTCATTTATGAATCTCATGGGTGGATTATGTGTTTAATATTTAATTTGAAAGTTAACGGTTTTATTAAAGTAAGCATAAATGTTTAATAATAATAATGATAGTAATAGTATTAGTAACAATAATACTAATAAATTATAATAATAATAACAATAATAATCACTAAGTTAATGATAATAATAATAATATTAACATCAAACAATATTCTTTATCTTGTAGTAATATAAGTTAAATTATGTTAAAAATTGGGATTAATAAGTTCTTTTACATAGAATGATAACATTAATAATTACAGGGACTAAAGCGTAATTTATAATAAAACCAAAACCCAAACTTTGGGTTGAAATGTTAAAACATAAACCACAGGGGCCAAAGGTGTAAAACTTTAAACCCAAACACCCTCTCCCCGTTTTTCCGGTGAGCCTCCGGCCAGCCACCGGCCGCGGCTCCGGCGAAGCCCAGAAACACCAAAATCAAGCACGGTTCAACCCGAAACAAGTTGCAATCGATTCGTGAACTAAATTCCTACACGTTGATGGGAATTAATTGGATTCCTAACCACGAATTAAACACCCACGAATTTGAAACCGAAAGCTCATCAAAGCGTGAAGCTGTTCTACATCTAAATCATAATATCGATTTAACTAAACGGCTAGAAACGTTCCCCTAATCATTTCGAAGTTATTATGATAAATCATTGCACCTGAAACAACAATTAAACATGTAAATTCGACCTGAAACCCCCGACTTAAACATCATGGCCGTTAAGTACCAAAACGATCAAATTAAATCTATAAATTAGGGGCTTCTACTCGAATTGGGTTTCCTAAACCTCTGGAACCTTCAATTTCACTCAAAACACACACATCCAACGCATCTGCAGCAAGAACAACCGCGACACAAGTTCGAACTTGCACTCATCGATTTTACAACCATTGAGGGTAATTCTTTAGGGCTTTTGATCGATTTTACATGGGGAATAAAAGCCCCATGTTTAATCTTTGTATCAACACCGTTTGATGCTTCGATTTTGGTTCTAAGAATCTAGGGTTCTTGAGAGAATTGGGGTTTGTCTAAAACTATATTTTTAAACTTTAAATTCCACTGCAAGACACGGCCACGGCCCTTGGTTCGCTGGTAAGACACTGCCTTGCAAGCAAGAGGTCCCGGGTTCGAACCCGGGCACCCTCTTGTAATTTTTTTAAAGCTTTTTGGCCTTAAATTAAATATAGAAAATTTATAATAATTATAAAAACGACTTTTATAAACCCCAACTATTTTTAAAGTCATCTATATAATTCTTAAAAATTTATTCTTGTAAAACATGTTGATATTTTAATATAAAATTATTTACAAATGTTATAATTAAATATTCTTATAAAAAAATTAGATTGTTATGTAATACTTAAAGGTATTAAATTGATATTGGACCTTATGTTTAAGGATTAATCATGATAATTATAGAATTTAGATAAAATCTTATAAATAACATCACAAGTTATTTACAAAAGATCAATTTTCTTAAAAATAAATTTTATTTCATAAGTGGACTTTTATAAGAATTTACTAATTTTATAAAAAATCCCTAAAATTCTAATACCCTAGTTCATGTTAACCCATTAATCTTATTATTAACCTAAATCTTGTAATATTTATATATCTAGGTGCCTTGTGACGTTTTATCTTGGAACGACATATATTATTCTTATTGATCTTCATTATATACTTAATTGACATGTGAGTTTCCTTGCCCCTTTTTATGCTATTTCACATCGTTTTGGGGTGAAACATGTTACATTACTCAACATACACTTATAAACGTTTAGATCTTATAAAAGCACATGCAATTCATACTTTTATTTTTGTCATGGTTATTTGTGTTATTGTAAGTCTTATAAGAGTTACATATATTGTTTACAATCATTAACTATTGCTAGCCTGGCGACGTCTTAGATCTTTGGGCCTGACAAGCCTATTTGGTGCTAAAGTCGATGTATTGCCGACTCCTAGGAGCCGTATGCTTGTGCACTAGGGAACCAAGTACACTTAGCCACTCATATAAACATATAAACTAGTCGAGGTTTGATTGTACTATATGTGCTTTATAAACTTGCTAACTCATAACCTATGACATGAATTGCTACTTGAAATCCATGGTATATTATGTATGTGAAACCCTTGGGAACTCACCAACTTTATAGTTGACCCGTTATTTTTAACATGTTTCAGGAAATGCCCACGCTTGAAGTCATCATTTGAAGCTTGCAATAAACTAGGATTTGGACCTAGCTAAATGAATAAAATGCTTATGTTATGTTTTGTATTGTTTGGAACTTTTCATATTTGAGACTTATGAATGTATTTCATTTGAAACTTATGATAATATTATTTTCATTTAAGAATAGCGTTATGTGGCTGTGAACAATCTTAACCCTCACACTTCGACGATTCCGCCGTCTAGGTTGGGGTGTGACATGTGGAAAACAAACTGTGGATGACAATTATGAAAATTGTCATAAAAACCAAAGTCAGATTGATTTTTTGATTTAACATTCAGCACAGTCTCTCGAATCTTTGCCTCATTTGATAATTGATTGTTCATCTTTTGCAGATTCGAGGAAATTGTTGATGTATGACCACTTTTGAATTGAGAATTGGCAGTTGTGACTTTTGGAACTGATGGTGCTGGAACAGGACCAGTCTTAGACTTTGCTGGAGGAGGACCAGGTTTTGATATACGAATTGGTGCTGGAGAAGGACCAGGCTTTGATATACGAATTGGTGCTGGAGAAGGACCAGGCTTTGATATGCGAATGGATGCTGGAGAAGGACCAGGCATTTGAATTTTCAGATTGGATGAAGAAGGAGCTTTCACTTGCAAATCTGGGCTACAAATATCTTGATTCACAAGGTTAGCATTATAATGAAGTTTATTTTAAAGAATCGAGAATTCGTTTCTTTAAAAATATGCTCTTCATTTTCAATTAAACCTTTAGAAACAAATCTACTTTTAAAGTCCTTTTCAAGTTTTTCTTTCTGATTTTCCCTCTGATTTGCATTCAAATTACATTTACTATTTAATTTAATCTCATTCAAATCAACAGTCTTTTTATTTCCTGATAAAGTTTGATTACAAATAGATCTTAAAACTTTTACATTCTTATTTTTCAAACTATCACTCTCATTTTCTTTCTCACTCTCACTTTCCCATTCTTCAACCAACCCGTCTACCTTCACATGATCTGTACAAAATTTTTAGTTGATTGTTTAGGTTTATTTATTATGATAGGATCAACTGTCAGATTTACCTTGACTGAAGGTTTTAAGTTTGAGGATGGAGAAAAACCTATCCCATAACTCATATCAGAATCAGAAATGACATCAGATGAAGGTAAACATGAATAATCATGATTAATTAGAGGAGCGATGTTTGAAAATCTAACACCACATTTTCCTCCTTTTATCTTCTGAGTCATTTGCGACTTGATAATCTCTTCAACCATAGTTGATGAAAGTTCAAATTTTTCAACAGTCAATTTAGCCGAGGCTAGTTCACTGTTGAGTCTATTAATTTCCAAGGCGAGTTCATTGTTTCTATTTGTCAAATCATTATTTGTACATTCTTTATCATGAAGATTTAGTTGTAAATTGTATATTGTTTTATTTAAACCTTCAAGTTTTTCTTTAAAAATCTTTTCATTTGACTTGTGTTTTCGAGCTTGATATTGTAGTTTTTCAACTTCCATTATCAAGTTTTCATTATGAACTCTATACCTTTGAACTTTCTCAACACAAGAATTTGTGCATAGATCATCATATACCCTTGGTTCTGAGCTTTCTCCTTCAGGCTCTTCATTCCTTTTCACCATGAATGCTTTCATAGCCTTAACTGGTTCTTCCTTTTTTTCCTTCTCAGCTTCCTTCTTACATTCAACTTCTTCCTTCTCTTCCTCAACTTCTTCCTTCTCAGCAAACACTCCATCCAAGAGATCATCAGATATAAACTCGGCAAACAGATTCTCCATTTTTTCTGGCAAAAGATGCTTCAAATTTGGTGTTGATGAAGACATGTTGATCAGAAAATCGAAAATCAGACTTTTCGTGCGAGAGAAATTTTGTGCGAAAACTGTTTTGGCGCAACACAATTTTTCGCGCGAGAATTGAGTTTCGGGCGAAAATCCGATTTACTTTTCACGCGAAATCGCGTAAAAAGTGAAATACTTGTTTGTGCGAAATCTGATACATTCGCACGCGAAAACTCCCAGTTCAAGCGAAAATCTTCCAATTTCGTGCATAAACAAATCTCCAACAGTTTGTTCAAGCAAGAATCATCTCCAAATCACTGAATATGTCTGATTATACTCATTTTAATCTAATTTTAATGAATTTAGTTCAATTTTAAGCTTAATTATGATTAAAATTCAACTAAAGTCTACTAATTCAGTCCAAATCAGTCCAAATTCTCAAAATTCGAGCAGCATAACATCACCATATCTGAATCTCAAGTAATCAATGATGAATATCTTCAAAAATGAGTAGAAAACAATCCAAATCTTCTCCAAATCATGGTTCTAGAGCCTAATGCTCTGATACCAATTGTAAAACCTTGAAATCTCCCAGAAAAACAATAAACACACGATCTCAATCTTGTGAATACGGAATGTAAACAAGATTGGAGTGAAAGAAGATTGAATTGGTCATAAAATGATTCGTTTATTGAATAACACAACCTAGAACAGGTCTTGTGCGATTTCGCACAGTACAGATATGAAAAATGAACAAAAGCTTAATTACAAAACGAAAACTAAGCTATTTATACTAAACACAAAGTTCTCGCGCGACTTGCTTTTCGCGCGGCTAAGCCTTTCACGCGGGTCCAGTCCTTCGCGTGGAGTCAGTTGTCGCGTGGAAGCTTCATATCGTGTGAGTCTCGCTGTCACACAAGCAATCTTCAGAATTTGACTTCATTCAGACTTCAATTGTTTTACCGAGCCTTGATTAGTCCTCTACAATATTTGACAAATTGTGCACTTTTTATTACTTTATGGTTTTGATTTTCAGGTTTCCAAGACAGGAAAAGGTAAGAAAAAGACTCTTCCGGTTAACAAAGATAGATTTATCAACAAGATGTTTCTTCATGGTGATTCTGTCATCATTGTGCTTAGAAACCCCAAGTGAAAGGTATTCTTTTTGTTCTATTCTTATGCTGCAAAGATAGATCTGTAAATCAGTTATTGTTACAGCCTTAGCATTCATATGAATGATTCTAAGCATTACTGATAGCTATAAGCAGGCTGTGACTATGCACTCTTACCAGCTCATAAATGATGGGTATAGATAATGATGTTACTCAACGGATTTTGTTTCTTCCTTATGATTGCAGTTGGATCAAACATATTATGTAATAGACATGGTATGTTTTATAACAAGTAAGCTTTTTAATGTGTATATTTGTCTTTTGGTTCGTGTTCTTTGTTACTTTAGCTTTAATCAATGTTTTGGGCGCTTATCATGATATTACCATGAATATGTATGAACTTTTACTCTTGTCAAACTATTTGATGAATAGATAAAGTGATTTGTTGTGTTAAGTTGTGAATTGATGTTTCTTGATTGTACAATGGTAATTGGATGTAATCTTATGCTAGTGTTTCTGTCTTATGCTAATGGTAATTGGATGTAATTTTATGCTAATGTTTCTTTTTAAGTCAAACCAATTATAATCTTATGCGGAAAATGTATAAATTATTTTTTTAATGGTTTTTTTGCGGCGATTTTTCGTCGCAAAAAAGAAATTTGGTCATTGTTTTTTAAATTTTTTTATAAAGATGGGACCCACTGTTGTTTCGTCACAAATTTCATCGCAATAAACCTTTTACGACCACGTATTTACGGCGACTATATAGCGACGATATTTTCGTCCCAAAAAACATATTGCGACGAGAAATGAACTTATTGCGACGATATATATCGCCGCAAAAAGGTAATTTTCTTGTAGTGTGAGGGGTTTATAAGAAAGATAAGGGGTGGTGGTGATTGTGGATGTGGCCAGAGGTAGTCGGAGACGGTGGCTATGAGCGGTGGAGAGTGGTGTTGGCCGATGGCCGGTTATTTTTATGTAGGCAGAAAGAGTGAAAGAGAGTGTGAATTAGATAGAGAGAGTTGAGGGTGAGGTGGGTGGGGTGGGGTGGGGTTTAATAATTTAGTTAATATGTTATTTTTTATTAATAGGTGCAAAAGGACTAATAAACCCTGACATGCAAGACACAAGACCTGATTTAACGATCAAAATTAACATCCATTAAAAGAAATGACAAAACAAGCAAGCATTTTATAAATGTAAAGATGCTTACTGTAATTTTCTTAGTTTAAGGAAAAATCTAAAATTTATTATAAACCTAAAGGACGAAAAGTGTAATTTACACTAGATTTTAATACTCTAAACTATTAACAATCGACTGATATTAATACGTACTATTAATTTAACAAGTAACAATCCAAACTTTATTAATTTAACAAGTAACAATCCAAACTTTAAGTTGATTTCCAATGACAATTTTAGTAGCAGAATTACCATATATTTACACTTAATTATAATTGTTTTCCGCTCGATTTTGGTTATACCATTTTTAGTCTCATTTATAATAATTATTGTAAGCGAGATCGGGTGCAAATCAAGTGTAAACATTTGATACTTATGTCATCGGGATTACTACTCGTAACAAAAATAAAAGTTGGGAGCATATATTACATATATATCTATTTATTTAAGTTTATTGTTTGAATGACTATTTTACCCTCATTTTTACTGTCAGATTTTCACATATTGATTTCTTGGTATTGGAATTGTTTAAGACTTTAACAAACTTTTTTCATATTTGAATATGTGGCTTTGATTATCAGTGATTATTGATTTGAAATTAATTTTTATACTTTTGAATTTGGAGATATTATTATTTTATTTTTATCTATATCGAAGGTTCGAACCTAGGGATATGTGTAAAAACTTCTTAGTAAAAACTAAGATAATTAGTACTTCAATAAGTTACTGTTATTGAATTTATAAATATATACTAATAAATCAAAATAGGTAGAAGACACGTGATCTTTTTTATATTGTCCGCCTAGACTCTACCTACAATTTGAGTATGTGTCGTTACTAGAATGAAAATTTATCATTTAATGATATATTAGACGCTAATGATTATTTATATACTTTTCAAATTATAAAACAAATTTTTTGATAAATTAAAAACATGTTTTTATTAAAAACATGATTTTTTAAAAACAAAATGTTATTTTATACTTTTCAAATATAATAAATAACTATTAATTTAATATTTTAATTTAAACTCGTGTAGTACACAAGTTCTAACATAGTATGTAATATATATGTTTTATAAATTGAAAATATGTCATTAATTTTTTAACTTGAGAAAATATGTAATCAATGATGTAAGAAAGGAAAATATGTAAATGTCCATTATTTATTATTAGATAAACATGTCACTTGTGATGAATATAAGAATATTTGAAACAAAAATCACAATGGTGTAAAATTAGCAACTGCAATCAATCTAAACACTGTCTCAGAAAACGCTGATAAACTTATATATTAAAAGTTGGTCGTAAAAAAGCGGATACAAATCCTTCACAAATTAAGATGGGACGCGATAACTAACAGCTGCTAAAAGGAGCTAGTCGCAAAACACGCATATATGCAGTCGCAAACTAGGTTAAGTTTTTTGACCGTCGCAAAACAAAACAACGGAGGTTTTTGTCACCGTATATTCAGATGCAAAGGCAATAAATATCTAGTTTAATAGTTTTCTAGTAATAATACAAACTGAGATATATATTGTGGGGACTAGGAAGATATAAAAAAACCAGTGTAAAACTATTGCTAGATTATATATGCCACCCGTTGTTAAATGTTTGCAGATTAGTGGCTAGGGTTCCGTCATTGGGTATTAAAGTATACATTGTACAAGCCTAATTATTTATCTTTATGAATATCGTTGTTTTATTAAGAAATGATGATGGGGTTATGCTTAAGTTGTTGCAACATCTATGTGGAAATCCTGTTAAGTTTCAACACTTAACTTTCATGAACATAAAAAAAATAAAAAAATAATAAAAAAAATAATAAAAAAAAACCTCGAAAGAGACTCAAGAACTCTATTTCATCTGATTTCATTTAAGGCGTTCGAAAAGGTTAAGTCGACTCTGATTATGATGAATTGAAACAAAATTTTGTATATTTAAAACGGATCTCCTCTTGTCTTACGCTAAAAGACTTGCTCCTTTTCATGAAAGAACATGAGATCATAAGCCGGCTTCTATAAAAATATATAATTAATAAAGATTAATTAATAAATAAATTCTTAAATCTTCTTAAGATTAATTAATAAATGAATAAATTCTTGTATATTGAGATACAATTAACAGATCGTATGAGAATATACCTCAAGTCTTATAACATTGCAAAAAGGTGACAAAACTACGAACATAAAAAGTAAGAACAATTATAATCATGTGGAATTCAACCTTTGACTTAGGAAATCAAATTTATAACCAAACAACCATATTAATTCCCTTGTTTAATTTTTATTTATTGTATGTTTCCAATTGGTAGTTGAAGAGAGACCGTTAACACGTCTAACAATTATACCAACATAGTAATTTATGATATTTTATTTATGATATACAAATCATGATATTCCTAATATAATGCCAGAATAACATGAAAAAAAGTTAACAATATTACAAGATTCAAAATGTAACCCTTAATTTGATGCTTATACAGCAAGAAGAAGCCCAGGTACAGACGAATTATCGGTCAGCTGGCTCTGCCACACACACTGACACGTGTCAACGCCTCGTGATCCCACGTGGACGTTAGCTGACTTGGCGAACCGGGTGACCGTAACCGAAGTGTTGAAATACTCCCTCACCTGAGTTATAACCCCATCAGCAACCGTCCATGCGTGGACCCAGCTAACCTTACCACTCACTGGAAAACACCCTTCAGCCAGCACCATCGAGCCGATGGAGACGACTGATATAGGGTTGAAATCTAGTGAGTGGTCCTGGGTACAGCCGGTGAGCAACCGCATAAGACGGTTGCAAGATGGTGGTCCGTGGAACCACCATTCGATGTTGGGAGCTAGGAGGCGGTGGACCGTGGCGGCGTCTCGTGAAGCCAATGCTTTGTAGAAGTTGGAGACAATGTTTTGGTTGCATTCCTCTGGTGGCATATGGTGGTGGTGGTGGTGTTGATCAGCCATGTTTTTTATTTTGTTGATGTTGGTTGTGTGTTATTGTTCAAAGAAATGTGAAAAAGCTAAAATGCATGACAAGTGTTATATAGGAGTAGGAGGAAGATATTTAAACAGTATTATGGGGTTTGACCAACGATATATCAATGAAATCCTTATAACTAAACTTTCTGGTGTCAAAACGATGAGTAAGGACTTGGGTAACCTAACATATTAAATGAGTTTTGAGTGAAAGTGCAATTTCTAAACTTGTGGTGTTAGTAATGGTTTAAAATAAAACCGATTGAATAGCGAATCAATCAATTTATCAGTCGAAGCTGTATAATTAAATCGAAATGTTCTTTCTAATAATCACTTTAAAACTGACATTTAAATCGAAATGTTCTTTTTAATAATCATTTTAAAGTTTTAGGAAGAGATACAAGTCGTATTTTAAAATATCTATCCCTTATTAAAAGTGTTTTAGAGCAAGTCTTGTTTCTTTCTTCATAAAACTAAGTTTTTTATTTTGTAATATATCTTTTATTCACTTTTCAAGGAAAACTTAACATGGATGATGCAGTGTTTTTATTTTGTTAAAAATGTTTTTCAAATAAAAAAACGTTATAAAAGAAAAGGCAAAACATAAAACACGTTTTGCATAGCTTTTTTGCTAAGGCCAATGATAATTGCACGCCCTGTCAGGTGATAAATAAACGCCCTTTGACTTTCTTCACGGCCCGTGAAGGGCCTTACGGGCCGTGAGGGCTTCGAAATTTAATTCTCACAACTGCATTTCATCACGGCCCGTGAAGGAACAAACGGCCCGTAAACGTCCGAACACACGGCCCGTTAACTACCTCAATAACGGCCCGTGAGATCCTTCACGGGCCATAGTTGTCCTTCTGAGAATTTACTTTCCTCGTTTTGCGTGCACTTTTAAATTTTATAATTATGTGACGCGACGTATTATTCCTTGATTCGATTTAAGATTCTATATAAACCGTTATATATATGACTTGTTATATGGTTAGTGAGAAACGAAACAGTAAAAATGTCTTCTCGTGGAGGTAGGAGAAGACGTCAAAATGAGTCATCTTCAAACTCACGAGATATTGTGGAAAGTATTCCCGATCCAATAGATAACCATAATTGGCAGAACGGGAGGAACTGGTCTCAGAATATTATTCACTTTATACGTAACGGTGACTCCCAAACATGTAGAGTGTATTACATGGGTCATTCCGATATTCCGTTACAATTTTGGCGTGAATTACTCGGAAACGTGTCTTTAGGTACAGAGGTATGATTTAAAGTTTTTTTATATATTTTATTTTATTTTAAAATTCTAACGATTAAAAAGTTGTTGTTTTATAGCATGTTCGGGCGTGGACAAATAGACTCACAATATGGAGATACGAAGAAATACGCAGAACCGAAGAGTTGCCGGGTAGTGATCATTGGACGATTCTCCCATTTGAGTGGTTTAACTTAATATACTCGGGGTCCGTTAATGGTAACGAATTTGGAGACGGGAGTGACTGTCTATATCCCGCGTTATGGGAAGTTGATACGGTAATACTGTTTTCATGTTTTACAATAAAAATCATAAATTTATAACCGTGAATTAAATTGTTTTGTAGGTTTACGTACCAATGACTGATGACGAAGAAAATTGGTATCTTTTTAAGATTTCTATGGACTCACTACAAGTTCGTATATATTCTCCATACGAATGCCGACCAAATACGTGTGATGATTCATGGTGCATTCATCGTAATGCGCGAACGATTTTCGTACAATTCGAATCGTACTTTTTACATTTTCTGTCACGTATACAATATTGGCAGCACTCCGGACAAGAAGAAATCGAAGAACTGGTGGTATCGGGTGAAACCGTTTGGCCCCCTAACGCCGGTCATATTGGCCGAGATTCGGGAGTTGTAATTTGTATGTTATTGCGTAGGTTGGTTCAAAATAGATCTTTAGAGTGGCAAGAGGTTAGCTTACAGGATGCTTGCTTTAGATTCCGAAGATTTATGGCAGACGAACTGTATTCTAGACGTGTAATGTAGAACAGTAATGAAATATTTTATTAAAACATAAACGTTTATTAGTACACTTTTTCAAAAACGATAAACCGTTATTATCACACAAAAATAAAACACATAATTTTTAATCTTCTTGATCTTTATAAAAGATCCAAGCCGCAAAATGGTTGAAGGAAATTCCAAATTTCTCCCGATATCTTTCTTGAGTTCTTGTCATAATATCCGTATCATTCCATAACATATTTCGATTGTTGTAAACGTCTTTGTAGAGCTGGTGAAATGTCGTGACCTTCCTTCTCAAGTCAGACCACTTGTTGCTAAGTTCACGAGTGGTGCGATATTCTTCACGTTCGAGAATTTGATGAAAACGAGTTGAAACCCGGTTCTAAAATATTGAATTTGGCGGGATAGTACCTGAATTTTCGATACAAGATCTTACTAAAGTCACCTCCTCTTCATCCGTCCACGGATTTTGATCACTTGTAGCACTCATGTTTTGGGTATTGAGTAAATTTGTGTGAATTGTTTGTGTCAAACGGCTGAATTTATAGACTTGAAAAAGTTTTGTACGGCCCGTGAGAGGCTTTACGGGCCGTGAGTATGTCACCATACGGCCGTGTAGTGTCAACTGCCGTGTTTTAAAAAGTACAAAGCATCACGGCCCGTGAAAGAGGTAACGGGCCGTGGGGAAATTATGTAACGGGCCGTGAGGTCCTTCACGACCGTGAGGCCCGATAATATATAGGACCTCACGGCCCATTTGCTCATTTACGCCCCCAAAACACACATACGATTTACTCCCGTCACGACCTCCGTATTTTCATCATTTTCATACATCCGACTCCCTACTACGGTACGTATTCAAATCCGTATTTTATTTTTGTGTATTTTTCGTTTAAATATATTAAAATTATATTTAAAAAATCTGGAAAATTGAAAAGTTTGGGGGTTACGGGCCGTGAAGGTTGGTCACGGGCCGTATCCTTTTGAATTTTCAGAGGGTTACGGGCCGTGACCGTCCTTTACGGCCCGTAATCCTTTGAAACTTAAGTGGGTTACGGGCCGTGATGGTTCTTCACGGGCCGTAACCCTTTTTTTTCTGGTGAATTTATTATTTTTTTTTTTGCAGATTATGCCGCCCCGCAAACGTACACGTCCGGAGACTGAGCCCGAGGGTCAGGGTGACTTTCTGGACCCGCACCCTGATCTTCGTTTTCCGAGGGAGACCCAGCCACGGCAAAAGTTGTGGAAGCTGATTGGACGTCCCCTGAAGGGGACACGCACCATCGACTGGGACGTGCTGGAGGAGGTCGGAGACATAGCACGTGCCCAGGATATCATCGGGCTGGACGGAGAGACGCCGTGGAGGCGGATGTTTGATTTGGGATCGAGGAGGGGCTACCGGGAGCTGACGTTGCAGTTTTTGTGTACGTTTCAGTTCACTCCCGCCTTTGAGGATCAGGACCCCCGCCAGCACATAGCGGTTCGATTTAGGCTGGGGACCACCGGTAGGTACGAGTTCACCCTCGCCCAGTGGGCGGTGACTCTTGGGTTTTACACCCAAGAGGAGACGGAGGATCCTCGTTTTTATACTGACGAGGTCCAGTCGGAGCCGGCTCCTTTGGTCGGATGGTGGCCGACCATTTCCGACCAGCCGTGGGAGGGCGCCATTAGGGCGACCTCTATTAGGGATCCTTTGCACCGGTATCTACACCGGTGCATTGCCGGCACCATTGCCGGCAGAGACCAGAGCATGGAGCAGGTGTCGCTCCTTGACTTATTTTTTTGAGGGCCTTGCTTTCACCCAGACGGGTGAATCTAGCTCACTGCATGGCCGCCTATTTTTTGAGCGTCATTCAGGGCAAGGTAAAAAATATTTCTACTAATTGTTAACAAATAAGTATTATCTATTATGCGATTCATAATTATGCCTATTGTTTGATTGTTTTGCAGATGGATAGCCCGATTGTTTGCGGCTCGTACATTACCGTCATTGCCTCGCGCTTAGGGTTGTTTACGGACGCCCTAATTGCGAGGCAGACTACGGACACGCCGCCTCGGATTTTGGGTCGACAGACCGTCATGGCCATGGGGATTGCCGCCAAATTTGGCGACGACCTCCGATGGTCCACTGATGGTGGTCGGACCGTCTGGCAGCCGGTGCCGGACGTTGGTGAGGAGGAGGAGCAGCCGGCGCCGCAGCAGCAGCCGCAGCCCCAGCCACACGCCGGACCACCCGTCCCACCGCCTGTTCCCAGGACCATCATTCGGCAGATTCCGCCGACGGGGGAGTTTATGGCGGAGGCACTACATATGTTGCGCCAGTCCCAGGCCTTGCTATTATGGACGGCGGATGCGTGCAGCATTTTGGCTGCTAGCCAGGGTATCGACCTCCCCCCTCGGCCGGAGTTGCCTCCGTTTGTCAGACGACCTGCGGGTGATGACGAGGAGGCTGCTGGTGGTGGTGATGCGGAGGATGCTGGTGGTGGTGATGCTGGTGGTGGTCATGACGCATAGATAGTAGGATTTTATTGTTTTATTTACCTTTCATGTAAAAAATTTGTAAAATTATGTTTATATATTATGAGTTATTTTGGATGACGTTTAAATGTTTAATTATATGTTTACAATTGGTTGTGCTTGTGGAGGAAGTGGTTTGTACGAATAATATTAAATCAACCTTTTGGAGAATAAAATCAGTACTTGAACCTACTCGTCCCACATAAAGAAATATATAATCCTTCAGAAAATCCGACGCCAGGCTCTGCAATTATATAAACATACTTGAATCTCAGTCGGAAAAGTTGCACTGAAAAACATACTTGAATCTCAACATATATTATGCATCTCATATCATTAACATTCCTACACACCTTTTATGCTAACCAAATGCCCAGCTCATATAAACAAAATTCAAAGGTTGAAGAAAAATTCGATAATCTTCTTATTGCATTTTTCTTTGGAAAACGAAAGAATAGATTACATGTTTACAATTCAACAACAATAAAGAATTGAATAAATAAAGAATTGAAAGAATTGATAAATGTGTAAACTATACTAAATCTACATGTTCAACCGGGTCTACGGGCCTTAGTTCAAGATATTTTTGAATTCGACTTCCGTATATAGCCTCCCAATCATTGGCGTTTTCTGTTTTGTACAAATGCCAATATTTGCTCGGAACAGGCATTGGATAGTCACCCACTAATCGAATTCTAATGAAATGGCAATCTTGAACATAAGCAATTGAAATTATATGATGTTCACTGATATCACGAGGAGATAACCAGAACGGGAAATAAGTAGCGGAGTTGCCGATCGATATAAAATTATAACCACTCGAAACCTGTTAGCAATAAGGATTGTAGCAGGTGGCACTGTCATCCAATTTTTGTGTGGAGCCGCACCTAACCCGTTCCAGTTTAATGATTCCCTTATTTCGTTTATATCAGGAAACATCGCAGCGTACCTATGTCTGTTTTCATCCAACTCAGATATAAGTTCCGTACGTATAAAACGCCAGTGATTTTCACCATATCCCAGTGCGAGTGCTATAGCACGAAAACCACAATTGCCGTCCGCTAAAACATCATCCGCACCTGAAATATACGGGAAAAAGAATGATGGAATCCAGCGGTTAAACCGGAAAAAATTGTTTTTATCTTCGTCGCCCGGGATATATGAAAACTTGGAACTCTGTTGAGATAATCCATCTTTGGCTCTTGATTTTGAAGACATGGATTAACTGCGCTGCAAAGGCCCTTGTTTTGACTTCACCACCGAACTTGAATATGTTGGCGGACCTTCAAAATTTTCTCTCGGTTGAACATATGAACTATGTCTGGGGCGTCTAATATTGTTTCTTTTTGCTTATCTTTTTTTGGACGACCCCGTGTATTTGTTTGGACTTTAGGAGGTTTTTTATCCGTTTTTGAAGGAGTAACGAAAGATTTGAAAATATTAATCAAAGATCTTTTCACGCTTTCGGGTTGGACAAGTAAATGTTTTGTCACCATCTCCATCTCTTTATGTACATCTACTTGAACCTCCCGTACAATATACGCGGGTGAAAAATCTAGCTTCCTCCAAAAAACATCAATGGCATCGAGCGGGATACATTGACCTATAAAATAATATATTAAATAAAATATAATAAAAGTTTTCATGGAAAAATAAAAAACGTAAAAGAACATTCACCTGTTTGAAAGTAATTGTTTAATTTACAAGCACACGGAAGACCAAAGCTGGTAAAAAGATGGCAGCCACATGATTCTTTGGATATAATTAGATGATGTATCCTGTTAATCTCACCGACTAACATATCCAAAGCCGCAATAGAAACGTTACCTCGCAGCAATTTAAGCACTTCATGATTATGCTGCACCATAAGCATGATTTTGCTTTTGGTAAAACTTTCTTTTATAGCAATTTCCTGGGTAGCTAAGATATTATTAATGAAAGGAATAAATCTATCCAGGCTGCTATTGGTTACTTTCAGGTAACTTTTCAACAACGAATGTTGGCTCTCAACTCGGTTCGTTGTGTGCTGACCGAAGTTATAACTTCTATTTATCCACGCCGACACAAATCTCTCTTTGTAGGGGTCCAACCAGTTATTTTTTAGGTACATCAGCACTCCTATTAAAAAAAATGCACTTATTTTTATATAAATATACATATATTTTTAAGAATAACACTAGAAAACTTACTTGAATGGTTGGACACCAATCTGCGATAAAGCCGGTCGTAATTATAAGCGTATATGTCCTCCGTTTCAGAGTTAATAAGTACCGACCACACATGCTGAAAAGCACCCCACTCTTCATTTGAAAAACTCGCCTTACAATGTTTAGCAATATTTTCCGAAATATGCCATCTGCAAAGTAATCGAACAGCACTCGGAAAAACTTCTTCTGACGCATTCATCAGAGCGAGGTCTCGGTCGGTTAGTATAACACGGGGCTCCATACACTTATCTTCCAGCGTTGCTTTTAGTTGCTCTAACACCCATCTGAAGTTGGCTTCACGCTCATAATCAATGAATGCGTGAGCAACAGAAAAAGATTTCAGGGTGGATGTCACACCAACCATTTGAACAAAAGGCATTTTATACAAGTTAGTTTTGTATGTTGTGTCAATCATCAGCACGTGTGGGTAAGCACGCCATAATGTGTGAGAAGTGGGATGTATAAAAAAAACCCCGTCGACGGTATTTGTCGGTTCCTCAATGTGAGGGGTGTAAATATATTGATGTTGTTGTAGTATAGAAAAAAAACCTGCATTGGGGTTTCACCAATTCTGGTGGACTTTTTTATTTTTGCCCGAGCATTATATACGGTTCGTAACCCAGACACGTTATTGGGATTTTGTTCCCTCAACGTGCCTAGAATGTTTCGAGGGTCAATATTTTGCTCGGTCAGATTCCTTACAGTAGAAAGCTCATTTTCGGTGAGCCTCATTGCGTATGCATGTCCTTCCAGGTGTTCAGCAGGTTCATGGTTATGAGTATCATCCACAACAACTATAATCCACCCATCTCTCTGGATCTGGTACTTACCCTGCAATTCAAATTGACAGTTTGTTTTTTTCGTGCCACTTTTTCTTAGAGTGGATGCTCCCTTATATACACCACCCCGATCGCATTTCAACCAAATTTTAACCACCAAACCATTCGAATTTCTTTTTGAACGTTTGGTGACAATAACGAACCCATTATCTCGCCCCACTTTAGTTGCCTAATCAACTAATTCTTCACGAGATGAGAAAACCTAATCAATTTAATATTTTTAGTTAGTTATTACTAAATGATAGTAAAATGAAAGTAAAATTAAATATGATATATCTTATAACCTGATTCGTGTCGTATAAACCCTTTTTACCGGAACCAGAACCGTCATTATCCCCGCTGCTATCACCACCGTTATCACCCCCGTCATCGCCGCCGTCATTCCCGCCGTAATTGGACGCGAACTGTCCTGGATAGTTTGAAGCAGCCTCTTCGTAATAACCGTAACCCTCCTGAGGGTAATAGTTATATTCCGAACCAAATAAATAGTTGCTATCCCAGAAAGACATCGTAACGTTAGATATTAACGTTTATATAGTACTTGAAATGGAATATTGCGTTTATGTAGTAGTTGAAATGAAATGAATTTATATCGTTGAATTATGAAATGAATTTATAAACTAACGTTTATATAGTAGTTGAAATGGAATATTGCATCTCGTCACATAATTAACACGAATATCGAGGAATATTACGTCATATCAAATAATGTAATAAATACAAATTTACACGACTATCGAGGAATATTACGTCATATCAAATAACGTAATAAATACAAAATTACACGAAAAACGAGGAATAATATATCTCGTCAAATTATTAAAAGTGAAACTAGGACCCGTAAGTAAGTTCACGGCCCGTAAGACGAATTCCATACGGGCCGTGAAGAAATTCACGGGCCGTAAATAAACACGACCGTGATCGTATTCACGGGCCGTTACGTTTTTGAATTACGTTTCTGAATGACCGATTTGACTTGCGACAGACCATACGGCCCGTGAAGGGCCTTACGGGCCGTAAAGAGGGCGTCCAGATATCCTGGAGGGCGTCTCTTTAGTAGGCCCCTTTTGCTAAACTCAAATTTACTCCGTCCGAGAACATCAATCCCTTATCCCTAGGTAGATTTTTCATCTATGCCTTATATTAATAGTTAAAAATATAAATTAAATCCTCTTGATTTGATTTCTTATCATTTAAACCTTTATATTAATAGGTAAAATACAAATTAAGGCTTTTTGTTTGTTTTTTAAAAAAATTGACTCTAAAGTTATAATATCAAATTTAGGTCATATATTTTTATTATAATTATTTATTGATTTATTATTTTAAAATAACATATTTCACCTCTTAGTTTATTTATCATTTAATGTTATGTTAGGTTTTTTTAATTAATTAAAAACAAAGGTTTACATGTTATAAATGAGTGAAATTAATATGGGTTACATGTTATGAATAAGAGTAAAATTAAAAGACGTTATATTCATGCATTGATAAATTGTACATTACATTTTAAAACGCGTGTTAGGTGTCTTAATAATTTTATAAAACTACAATAAAGGACAAGACAGCTTATATAGTAATATAGTTAAGAAAGGAATAAATTGTGTATAAAGAATTAATATTATTCGGGAAAGAACAAATGAGAACTTTTATTATGCGTGAGAACTCCTGTGAAAAGTTTTTTATACATGTTTTATCATGTGTAAATTTATGCACAAAATATAACTAATCTTGCATGTGTGTAACAAATTGAGTTTCTAGACTTCTCATATACATACATATATGTAGATATATGTATGTATGTATGTATGTATGTATGTATGTATGTATGTATGTATGTATGTATGTATGTATGTATGTATGTATGTATCTATGTATGCATGTATGTATGTATGTATGTATGTATGTATGTATGTATGTATGTATGTATGTGTATGTATGTATGTACGTATGTATGTATGTACGTATGTATGTATGTACGTATGAATGTACGTATGTATGTACGTACGTACGTACGTACGTATGTATGTATGTATGTATGTATGTATGTATGCATGTATGGATGTATGCATGCATGGATGCAGGCATGCATGCATGGACGCATGCATGCATGGACGCATGCATGCATGGACGCCTCGATGCACGCATCGATGCACGCCTCGATGCGCGCGTGCATGCGCGCCTCGATGCGCGCGTGGATGCGCGCCTCGATGCGCGCGTGGATGCGCGCGCACATGCGTGGATGCGCGCGCACATGCGTGGATGCGCGCGCATATGCGCGCGTGGATGCGCGCGTGGATGCGCGCGTGGATGCGCGCGTGGATGCGCGCGTGGATGCGCGCGTGGATGCGCGCGTGGATGCGCGCGTGGATGCGCGCGTGGATGCGCGCGTGGATGCGCGCGTGGATGCGCGCGTGGATGCGCGCATGGATGCACGCATGGATGCATGCATGCATGCATGTATGTATGTATGTGTGTGTGTGTCTGTGTTTGGGTGGGGTTAAGGTTCCTCTATTAACTCTTATTTATTGAGTTAACTCGTTAACTCAAATGTAACGATGACACCGTACTACAATACTGATGTAATAATTCTCCTTCATTTTTAATAATTTTCTTCTTTTTTAAAACCTTCTAAACTGTTTTGTATAATATTATTTTTTGTACAAATCACACGACTACATAGATTATTAGTCTTGCAATATATATTTATTAATATTGTTAACATTCGTTGTGAACAACTAGTTTAGTTAAATGGTTAATATATTAAACAAAGGTTAATATTTGTTATCTATCCTACATATACATACATACACACATATATATAGGGTTGAGATCATATTAAAACTCAAAAAATATATTTAGAAATGAAAAAACTAAACCACATACAATATAAGAAAAGATATAATTTCTTCTTATAATATTCATTCCTTTTCTTACCTCACACAAACATAAAAATTTTCTTATATTTTGTATAAAAATTATTGGAATATAATGTTTAATTGTCTCTTTTAAAGTTAAAAAACAAAACAATAAACGGATTTTAATCTAGACATATGTAGCTAAACATATAAAAAAATTATAAGATATACGTAAAGATTAGTTTGATCAGTTTTTATGTTATCTTAATAGTTTTAATTTATATAAACAAACATAACTGTGTGTTAAAAGTATAAAATTCAAAAAGAAAAAGAACTATCTATATTAGTCCTGCAATTCGTAAGTAGTTATCAAATGATCTTAACCCTATAATACACACATAGGGCTAAGATAAAAAGGAAAGAAATATTGAGAAGACTAAGAATGATTTGGATTATTGATAAAGGGGTATCGATGATTGAGATGTCAAGAGAATGTCACGTTAGCGATAAGTATAAATAAAAAGGGTTGGAAGGTTAAAACTAGAAAAACCATCAAAGATCTTTTTTGACATGAAATGAATATATTCATATATTTCTGACTCAAATTTATGAGATGATAAAATATGGCAAACGTTATACTAAAAAAGAGTTCACGTGGATGTATTGGGTCACGTAAGAGTATACGTAAAATATCAAAAGGGTATCATATTCAAGCAAGTTTCAATTATACCATTGTGACTGTCACATAGGCGGGTGGTTTCTTGGTCCACTGCCAGTACTTGTGGCTTCCGAGGAAATGGCTTCCGAGGAAATGGCTTCCGAGGAACAAGAAGAGGGACGTCCTTTGCTGCTCAAATTGCAGTGGCAAACGCTATTTGTGCAGTATTAGATCAAGGTATGCAACGAGCATAAGTCATGATTAAAGATCCCAGTCTCGAAAGACACGCAACAATACGAGCTATTCGCAGAAGTGGTATACTAATAACTTTCGTACGCGATATAATGCCTATGCAACATAATGGTTGTAGACCCCCAAAAAAGACATGTGTTGATATCAATGATGACTCATTATTTTGATGAATTATTTCTTTGAATAGAAAAAGATTATGGAAACACTTACTCAAAATCTCACTTATCAGATTTCATTGTGGATGATAAAATTTTTTCTGAAGAATTTGCCATGATATCAGATCCATGCATAATATTATAAAAAATGGATACAAATATATGGCTGCTACTTAGTATCAAGAATAGGTCTGAAAAAGTATCTAAAAATAGAAACATTAAACATATGTACCCTGTTGAAGTAAGGAACCATAGCATATATGTTTGAAATAGATTCCATTTGTGAGAGAGTTGAATAAGTACTATCTCGTTGAAAAGTTCTATACACCTGCCCTTTCTAAATGCATTTACTTACACAAAGACTTCGGTTTTTCCTCTTTTCAGATGGTAAATATTTCTCAGAACATGGAATGTGAATTAAACCCATGTTTGAATTGAAATTAAAATACTTATACAAGTTCTTCCCTTCTGAATATTCATATCTGAAAGAGATTGACGATAAGTTCTTTCAAAATTGACTATTTGTCCTTCTGTTAGATGTGTTCTAATAATGTATGTGATCGAATAAATAGTTCTATGAATGAATGGATTGGATCAACTTGAAAAATGGTAAGATTTGTACAAGTACATTTCGTCATCACTTTATGAAAAAGCCTTAGGTATGAATATGTTAGATACTTATGACTCGATTGCTAAAATAGTATCCCTCTCTCCCAGAAAGCATGTTTTTTTACCGACGCACAAAGAAAACATTTTATTACGAATGAATAAGATATTGAGGAATTATCCATACGTAAAATAATAATGATTGATGTGGGTCTTATTCACATAAAAAAGAATCTTTTGTTATAATAGAAGCAGAAGTGATCATGGAATATCATTGAAAATAATAGGAATATGTGTTATCAAAGGATTTTCTAGGAAGTATGGAATGAGTTAATCATCCACTTTGATATCTTATTGAACAAAAAAGATGATATTGTTTCACTATTGATAAAGAATTTTGACTTTTGACAAGTCAAATGATCATCCAATAAGAAGGGTTTCAATTTTTTCAAATGAATAATTTGAATGCCTATTGATTCTAAAAACTATGGCTTGTTCGGACCTATCAATTCATCGATGTAGATCCCAGACGTATGAATGGAGATATTATCAAAACTAACAAACAAAAAAGAAAGTGAGTTAGATAAAAAAAACAACTTGAACAAAAAGAAACAAAGTAGCTTAGATAATTTTTTTTGGATAACCTCAGACCAATCAATCGAATATGGAATAATACGTAATCGATAAAATACTACTTGAAAACGGCGCTTCTGCTCATAAACGTCGATTTTTTAACTTTCACTATCATCTTAAAACGTAAATAACTTTCTATATGATCATATTTTTTTAAAAAATTACCATAAAATCAAGTACTTTTTAGTCTTTAATTTGAGTACATTATTGCTATAGATATTCTTTAAACAAAAACTTCTTAAAACCTGGGTGTATATGATGTGCTCCAAATTATACATAAAAACACTATCAAAAGTACATCAATTATCCTTAATATCTTTCTTAAAATGATGATTATGTACTTAAAATCGTTTAATTGTGTTTTCAGGTGTTGAAGAGGGCAAGATGGACAAAAGAATCATATTTAACAAGAAATTGAAGAAATCCGAGCTTTCAAGTCCAAGCGTGGGGTCGTGCCTCATTAAGCACGCCCCCATGCCTTGCCTAAAACACACCCCCGTGCTAAATTTGGCACACCCCCGTATTTGGAAATCTGACATGACAAAAAGTATTGTCCCCTAAAAGTGAACACGGGGCCGTGCCCCAGGAGGCATGAGGCATGGGGCCATGCCCCACCTTAAACACGAGGTCGTGCCCCATTTGTCACGGGGTCGTGCCCGAAAACTTCTGCACGTACGAGCCGAACAATATTCGTAAGCATTGTACTAACATGGGGCCGTGCCTTTTAGGCACGGGGCCGTGCTTAAACACTCCAGAAAGCCTATAAATAGAGGCCTAAGTTCACCATTTTGGCAAGCTTCTAGTGGGGTGTTACTCTATAGAATTTTCTCAGGAATCAACTCTTGAAGACCATTTGGAGGCTCGGGAGGTACATACAACACTTGAAAGAAGCTCGGGATTGTCTAAACATCATCCACTATGGATCACCGATTTGATTGTTCCAGTTCACCGATGAATTCATATCTATCTTCTATGTTGTGTGTTGTTATGTTCAAGCTTATTATGAGCTAAACTGTAACACCCCAACCTGGGTAGGGCTGACGTGTCACACAAACAGTAACTCAGAGGTTCATAACGATAAGATTAAAGGACTAAGAAACTCTCAAACCCTTACATAGGTCCAAATAAGTTAAATAAAGTCTTAAAATCAAAATACTATTAAATCTTTTTGATCCAATTATTCTCATCCTAACTTCTTGAGTTAACACTCTTCACTCGTTCCCCTGAGCCCCTTGAGTACCTGCTATAAAAATAAGAGAAAACAACAAAAGAAAATACGGCTGAGCCAAAGAATGCTCAGTAACGGAAATAAACGATAGCAATACAATGATCAATAATGATAACAATGAGATGATCAAGTTGAAAATCAAATGATAATGATCATCTAAAAGGAATACCCATATGAGCCAATAACAATAACAATTAACAATGTGTACATTAGCTGCAGTTCTAATGCACAATATGTGAGATAGGAATGTGGGCACACACACTTAACCATCTCACCAATAAACAATAACAATGATATCCTAGGATCGATCCATACGCCTCCTTTAACAATAATCAATATGCGTCACAACTTAGCACATAATAATAATGTAGAGACGCTGTGGTCTAATCGCTCTGCCACAGATAGAGCACGTCACTTGTGCCACAATGACGCCCTATGTCCCTATAGGTGGATGTGCTCGGGTATAGAGGTCAATGATACAATCAATCAAGCCAATATAACACAATAAGTTACACTAGTGCTCATAACCCTTAATCAAGGCCACTAGCTATAATCAATCATTTAGGAAGCATGTGACAATGAGTACAAAGCAGATAAAGGCTATCACATGCAAACAATATCAACTATACAATAAACACTTATAACAATAATCTTATGGATTTAATAACCAACAAGTCAAGTTAAGAATTCAAAATACCGATCAAGAACGAGAGGTATTCATGCTACGAGAGGGAAAGGTCGGAATCCGTACCTTATACACGAATGACAATAATCAGTAACAAAGTCTAGGTTCGGTTAACGCCGTGAGAACCTACGATAACGTAACGCAAATTATTGTTTGAAAAATTCCAGTTCTGTCTCTGTCTTTTCGCACTCGTTAAAAATACTAAACGACGTCTAAAAATTCTGAAAATCTCCAGTTTACTAGATTAGTGGGTTCTGAACAACTTTCATTTAGAAAAGTTTCTGATTTGGATTACCGAAATATGAGAAAAACGTGGATCTTTACAGCTGCGCAGAACTGCTAGCTGTTACGAAAACGACTATTTGGAGGTCTAAACGAATGAGTTTTACAATGTTTTATATACCAACGGATTCGTCTTTCGACGAACTTCGTCATGGACATAAAGTTTAACTGATTTGGATCTGTTATGATAAAGTTATGACCTCCGTAAGTTGGCTGTAAAATACGGGACTATATCGACTATTTGAAGCTTATTTTTAAACAAAAATAACTATTTACAACGTTCGTTAACAATATTTATATAAGGTTTTAATAAACTAACTTACAGGAATTAATCAGGTACTTCTATAAAAGAAGTTTTATGGTTAATCATAATTTTACTATTTATTTAAACGAATCCATAAAAATAATTAAACTAAATTCCTTCGTTATATTGTTTTATAAAGGTCTTAGACTTAAATAAAATTACAGAAAATTAAGGTTGTTGATTTAAAAATAAACAGAGCTTATAAAAAGATTTTTATAATTTTTGGTAATTTTTCTGTAATTTTTAAAGGCTTATAAAGGCATAAAAAAAAATAAATGTGGGTGCACGGGTTCGAACCCGTGACCCCAAGGATTGCAAGTGAACCGTGAACCAGTGAACTAAGGGCCTCAGCCGCGCTAATAGCTGGTTCTGATAGCTTATAACTCATTAAACCAAGAATCCCCCAATCATCATGAACCCTAGTTTCAATCTATCCGAAATTGAACATCAAATCGATGATAATAACCAAATTAAGGTTAGGGCTTTCATTCCTCATACTCAATCGAGTAGATACATGTATTTAATTACCTGATTACGTTTCGAATCGAAGATGAACACCACTAAGAACAGGTCGCGGCCTTGGGAAGATTCAAACGATGATCAAATGTTGATGATAATGAAATTAACTTCACAGGGAGTTTCCAATGACCCTAATGATCAAAAGCCCTCTATTGGTATCGTGAAATACAACTCAGAAGGTGAAATCGAATAAGTTGCAGGTCCGCGACAGAGATGGAATCAATGATGGGATTTCGATGTGTTTTTGATGAAATTTAATTCATAGGAAAGTTATAAAAGATCCAACGTGTGTTAGTGCGGGTTTAATTTAACGATTTTTGAAGTTTGGTGCTCGGTAGTGGTCGAAGACCCGGTCGACAGTGGGTTGGTTGGTTTTGGTTGTAATCGCACTGTGATTTTTAAATTATTGTGGGGTGTGAGTTCGAATCACCCACTCGAATGTGTCGGGCATTTAATTTGATCAAAACATCGAGTGTTTTTAGCCGTGGAGGCTCGCCGGAACCGCGGTAAGGGTGGCCGGAATTTGTGACCGGCGAGGGGACGGGAAGACGGGAGGAGAGACAGAGAGTTTTGTAATATTTTCACCTTTAGTCCCTGTGGTTTCATGTTTTATTTATTTTGTACCCAAAATTATTATTATTATTATTATTATTATTATTATTATTATATTATTATTACTATTTATTTCGGGTATTATAATTCTATCCCCCTTAAAACAATTTCGTCCTCGAAATTCTAAATAATGTAGCATGAATCCTTCTGAAAATACAATACAGTGAAAATAATGCTTCTTTAAGCACACATCACTTACGAATAGAGTAATCACTAGCAGTTAGGCTTAGAAAACATACACTTATTTGTCGAATAAGTATGGATACTGTGAACGAATCATTTCTTCTGTCTCCCATGTCGCCTCGCGTTCAGAATGATTTTTCCATAAAACTTTAACGAACGGTATAGACTTGCGTCTCATAACTCGTTCTTGACGATCAATGATAGCTTCAGGTTCTTCTTCATAAGAAAGATCTTCTTGAATCGCGTGAAGAGGGTAACTAATAACGTGCAACGGATGATAGTTGTATCCCCTCAACAAAGAGACATGAAAAACATTATGAACATGAGAGAGTTGCGGTGGCAATGCTAAACGATACGAGACTTCTCCAACCCTTTCAAGAATCTCGAACGGACCGATAAAACGTGGACTTAACTTTCCTTTAATTCCAAATCGACGTATGCCACGACAAGGTGACACTTTGAGAAACACATGATCTCCGACTCTAAATTCCAACGCTCGTCGGTGTTGATCGGCATAACTCTTTTGTCTAGTTTGGGCTTCTTTCAACTTCTCTCTGGCAACGGCAACTTTGTCATTAGTAATTCTAACCAATTCCGGTCCTTCGATTATCTTCTCTCCAACCTCATTCCAACATATCGGTGCTCTACATTTTCGACCATATAAAAGTTCAAACGGGGCCATATTTATACTAGCCTGCCAACTATTATTATACGCGAACTCAACTAAGCATAGATACTCATCCCAATTGCCCGTCCATTCGAGTGCGCATGCTCTAAGCATATCCTCCAAGGTCTGAATAGTGCGTTCAGATTGTCCATCAGTCTGCGGATGGAAGGCGGTACTAAATCTTAACTTGGTTCCCCAAGCATTTTGGAAACCCTTCCAAAAGCGTGACGTGAAACGCGGATCTCTATCACATACAATCGATGATGGCGTGCCATGAAGTCGAATAATATCTTGCAGAAATACCTCTGATAATTTGCTAACTGAGTAACCCTGTTGGATAGGCAAGAAATGAGCCGACTTTGTGAGTCTATCAACTACGACCCAAATGGCGTCGTTCTTCTTGAATGTTTTTGGTAGGCCTGTAACAAAGTCCATGGAAATATCATCCCATTTCCACACAGGAATATCTAATGGTTGCAGTAATCCACTAGCTCTTTGATGCTCAATCTTTACTTGCTGACAAGTTAAACAATGACTCACATATCTAGCTACATCTTCTTTCATACCACTCCACCAAAAGTTCTACCTTAAATCTCTATACATCTTAGTGGCTCCCGGGTGAATAGAGAATGGTGAACTGTGTGCCTCTGCTAATAAGGAGTCACGAAGGGTTGAGTCATTTGGCACACATAATCTATTTCCACACCAGATAACTCCTTGTTCATCAACTCGAAACTCAGATTGTTTCCCTATCTTCAAATTTTGTAATATCGCCCAAAGTTCTCCATCTTGATTCTGAGCTTCCTTGATCCGTGTAATAAGATCAGATTCTATCCTCATCTTGGCTAGATAACCGTTAGACTCACCAAGCTGTAACCCAACTTCCATTCTATCCAGATCTGAGATAATCTGTGGTTGGATTTGAAGACATGCTACTCCACCTGCGCTCTTTCGACTGAGAGCATCTGCCACAACATTCGCCTTGCCCGGATGATACTGGATGTTGGCATCGTAATCCTTGAGTAGTTCTAACCATCTCCTCTGCCTCATATTGAGTTCTTTTTGAGTGAAAATATACTTAAGGCTCTTATGATCAGTAAAGATGTCACATGTCTCTCCATACAAATAATGTCTCCAAATCTTTAATGCGAACACTACAGCTGCAAGCTCTAAGTCATGTGTTGGGTAGTTTACTTCGTACGGTTTAAGTTGTCGGGAAGCATAGGCAATAACTTTACCATGCTACATAAGAACACAACCGAGTCCTTTCTTCGATGCATCACTATAAATTTGGTATCCGCCAGAACCCGAAGGTAACGTAAGAATAGGGGCAGATACCAGTCTTTTCTTCAGTTCCTCAAAACTCTTTTCTCTATCCTCGTTCCAAGTAAACTTTACACCCTTTCTCAATAGTTGAGTTAGAGGTAATGCGACACGAGAGAAACCTTCCACAAAACGTCGGTAATAGCCCGCTAAACCAAGAAAACTACGAACTTCAGTGACGGATGTCGGTCGAGGCCATTTAGTAATAGCTTCCACCTTTGCCGGATCCATAGTGATACCTTTAGCTGATACAACATGGCCTAAAAATGCCACTTGTTCAAGCCAAAAGTCACACTTTGAAAATTTAGCATATAACTTCTTTTGGCGTAAGGTCTCTAAAATCGTGCGGAGATGGTCTTCATGCTCCTCTCTACTTTTAGAGAATACCAAAATGTCATCGATAAAAACAATTACAAAGCGGTCCAAATACTCATGGAACACTCTGTTCATGAGGTCCATAAAGACAGCTGGAGCATTAGTCAAGCCAAAAGGCATAACTAGGAACCCATAGTGACCGTAACGGGTGAGGAATGCTGTCTTAGGAACATCTTGATCTCGGATCCTCAATTGATGGTATCCTGATCTGAGGTCGATCTTAGAGAAGAACTTTGCCCCCTGTAGTTGATCGAAGAGATCGTCAATACGCGGTAACGGATAGCGGTTCCGGATAGTAATCTTATTAAGCTCTCGGTAGTCGATGCATAGACGCATACTACCATCTTTCTTCTTCACAAATAATACCGGTGCTCCCCATGGTGAAACACTTGGTCTAATGAATCCGAGTTGTAATAACTCCTGCAGCTGTTCTTTCAATTCCTTCAACTCCACTGGGGCCATCCGATAAGGTGCCTTAGAAATAGGTTCCGCCCCGGGGATTAAATCAATAGTAAACTCGACTTCACGCTCAGGTGGTAACCCTGGAAGTTCTTCAGGAAAGACATCAGGAATTCTCGAACAATAGGAAAGTCTTCAATACGAGGAGTATCCACTGATGTATCTTTTATAGAAGCTAAGAATCCCTCACATCCACGGAATATGAGCTTTTGGGCTTTCAGAGCAGAGATAATTTTGAGAGGTTTCCGAGGTAGGTTCCCTTGGTAAACTAAATCAGGATTCATAGGATCACCAAATAGCACACGACGAGTTTGACATTCTATGGTAACATGGTGTCGTGTTAACCAATCCATGCCAAGAATAATATCGAAATCACCCATGTGCATAGGAAATAGGTCAGCCTCTCTAATGATTGATTCGATCTGAATAGGACAGTTTTGGTATACTTGTGAAATAACAATCGATTCTCCAACAGGAGTAGAAATCACTAATGCAGGCTCTAGAGCGGTAGGCATGATCGTAAGGTGCTTTGTGAATAAATGAGATACTATCGAGTGGGTGGAGCCAGTATCAAACAATACAGAAATATCATAGTCACCATAACGAAGTATACCACAAATCGTACCTGGAGCATTAGCAGCTTCTCCTGCAGTTAGTGCGAATACTCGACCTCCAGTAGTGGGTGGCACATTGGCTCCCTTAGCATCATTCTCTGATCGGTTCCTCGCCTTTGGGCATTGACTAACCCTATGCCCCATATCTCCACAACCAAGACAAGCTCCTGTAAGTCGACGACAAGTTCCGGGATGATGCTTTCCACAATGAGTACACATCGGATGTCTGGAAGGATTGCCTTTTTGATTCACCGGTTGAGCTGCAATTGGTTGTTGATAGGGTATCATTTGACCTTGACTTCGAGTCTTACCATGCCATGGCTTAGTGTTCTTCCCCGATCCTTGATTTTTCTGACGATCATTTCCATTTCGGTCAGATCCTTGAGATGACTCACCGCCAGCCTGAATACGAGTCCCATCTCTACTGCACTTCTTATTATCCTCAAATTTTAACAAAAATTCTTTTCTCTCCAGGTCCACCCTTTTTGCAGCCCTAACTGCTTCCTCAACATTGTTGAAAGTGGAGTGAATAATAGCCTTACGAATCCGATCACATACTGCCCATTGATACTTTTCAGCCCGTTCCTCAGGTGGTCCAGCAGAAGAACCTAGAAATCCCAACAGTCGATAAAACCGGTCTGTAAAATCAGTGAGTGATTCATCGTTTCGTTGACGGATGTTATCATACTCCCGCCTGTATGCTGCTTTATCCACATTCGTAAAATACTTGTCGAAGAATATGGAACGAAAATCATTCCAAGATAGAGTCTCCATGAACTGTTCGCCTCCTCTTTCAGCTACCACATTCTCCCACCATACTTGAGCATCTTCCTCCAGCTTATAAGCAGCTAAACCCGCCCTGTACTGCTGATCAACTCTAAGCACGGTAAAAATTTTCTCAATATGAGCGATCCAGTCTTTGGCCACTGCAGGTGTAGCCGCCTTAGTGAATGATCGTGGTTTTTGCTTTTGAAATCGCGCTAGCCAAACATCTGCACCAGTTGGGTTTGGATTCGGGTTTGGATTTGGGTTTGGATTCGGATCCGGATTTGGGTTTGGATTTGGATTCGGATTCGGATTTGGGTTTGGATTTGGATTCGGATTCGGATTTCGTACCGCATCAATCAAAGTTGGTAGTATAGCAGTAAGTGCTTGGGTCATAGCACCAACAAGGTTTGGATCAGATCCATTCGACCCGCTAGAATTTCGTGAATTACGGCTGGGAGGCATCTAAAATGAAAACATTTCACATTAATCAGAATAACGTGAATTAGAAAGTAGCCCTATAATATATAGAGAACCTAACCCAATGTCTACCCAATCCTCACATGTCTTAATTATTTAGTTTAAGTTTTCTACAGGAAGGAGCCTAAGCTCTGATACCATAACTGTAACACCCCAACCCGGGTAGGGCTGACGTGTCACACAAACAGTAACTCAGAGGTTCATAACGATAAGATTAAAGGACTAAGAAACTCTCAAACCCTTACATAGGTCCAAATAAGTTAAATAAAGTCTTAAAATCAAAATACTATTAAATCTTTTTGATCCAATTATTCTCATCCTAACTTCTTGAGTTAACACTCTTCACTCGTTCCCCTGAGCCCCTTGAGTACCTGCTATAAAAATAAGAGAAAACAACAAAAGAAAATACGGCTGAGCCAAAGAATGCTCAGTAACGGAAATAAACGATAGCAATACAATGATCAATAATGATAACAATGAGATGATCAAGTTGAAAATCAAATGATAATGATCATCTAAAAGGAATACCCATATGAGCCAATAACAATAACAATTAACAATGTGTACATTAGCTGCAGTTCTAATGCACCAATATGTGAGATAGGAATGTGGGCACACACACCTAACCATCTCACCAATAAACAATAACAATGATATCCTAGGATCGATCCATACGCCTCCTTTAACAATAATCAATATGCGTCACAACTTAGCACATAATAATAATGTAGAGACGCTGTGGTCTAATCGCTCTGCCACAGATAGAGCACGTCACTTGTGCCACAATGACGCCCTATGTCCCCATAGGTGGATGTGCTCGGGTATAGAGGTCAATGATACAATCAATCAAGCCAATATAACACAATAAGTTACACTAGTGCTCATAACCCTTAATCAAGGCCACTAGCTATAATCAATCATTTAGGAAGCATGTGACAATGAGTACAAAGCAGATAAAGGCTATCACATGCAAACAATATCAACTATACAATAAACACTTATAACAATAATCTTATGGATTTAATAACCAACAAGTCAAGTTAAGAATTCAAAATACCGATCAAGAACGAGAGGTATTCATGCTACGAGAGGGAAAGGTCGGAATCCGTACCTTATACACGAATGACAATAATCAGTAACAAAGTCTAGGTTCGGTTAACGCCGTGAGAACCTACGATAACGTAACGCAAATTATTGTTTGAAAAATTCCAGTTCTGTCTCTGTCTTTTCGCACTCGTTAAAAATACTAAACGACGTCTAAAAATTCTGAAAATCTCCAGTTTACTAGATTAGTGGGTTCTGAACAACTTTCATTTAGAAAAGTTTCTGATTTGGATTACCGAAATATGAGAAAAACGTGGATCTTTACAGCTGCGCAGAACTGCTAGCTGTTACGAAAACGACTATTTGGAGGTCTAAACGAATGAGTTTTACAATGTTTTATATACCAACAGATTCGTCTTTCGACGAACTTCGTCATGGACATAAAGTTTAACTGATTTGGATCTGTTATGATAAAGTTATGACCTCCGTAAGTTGGCTGTAAAATACGGGACTATATCGACTATTTGAAGCTTATTTTTAAACAAAAATAACTATTTACAACGTTCGTTAACAATATTTATATAAGGTTTTAATAAACTAACTTACAGGAATTAATCAGGTACTTCTATAAAAGAAGTTTTATGGTTAATCACAATTTTACTATTTATTTAAACGAATCCATAAAAATAATTAAACTAAATTCCTTCGTTATATTGTTTTATAAAGGTCTTAGACTTAAATAAAATTACAGAAAATTAAGGTTGTTGATTTAAAAATAAACAGAGCTTATAAAAAGATTTTTATAATTTTTGGTAATTTTTCTGTAATTTTTAAAGGCTTATAAAGGCATAAAAAAAATAAATGTGGGTGCACGGGTTCGAACCCGTGACCCCAAGGATTGCAAGTGAACCGTGAACCAGTGAACTAAGGGCCTCAGCCGCGCTAATAGCTGGTTCTGATAGCTTATAACTCATTAAACCAAGAATCCCCCAATCATCATGAACCCTAGTTTCAATCTACCCGAAATTGAACATCAAATCGATGATAATAACCAAATTAAGGTTAGGGCTTTCATTCCTCATACTTAATCGAGTAGATACATGTATTTAATTACCTGATTACGTTTCGAATCGAAGATGAACACCACTAAGAACAGGTCGCGGCCTTGGGAAGATTCAAACGATGATCAAATGTTGATGATAATGAAATTAACTTCACAGGGAGTTTCCAATGACCCTAATGATCAAAAGCCCTCTATTGGTATCGTGAAATACAACTCAGAAGGTGAAATCGAATAAGTTGCAGGTCCGCGACAGAGATGGAATCAATGATGGGATTTCGATGTGTTTTTGATGAAATTTAATTCATAGGAAAGTTATAAAAGATCCAACGTGTGTTAGTGCGGGTTTAATTTAACTATTTTTGAAGTTTGGTGCTCGGTAGTGGTCGAAGACCCGGTCGACAGTGGGTTGGTTGGTTTTGGTTGTAATCGCACTGTGATTTTTAAATTATTGTGGGGTGTGAGTTCGAATCACCCACTCGAATGTGTCGGGCATTTAATTTGATCAAAACATCGAGTGTTTTTAGCCGTGGAGGCTCGCCGGAACCGCGGTAAGGGTGGCCGGAATTTGTGACCGGCGAGGGGACGGGAAGACGGGAGGAGAGACAGAGAGTTTTGTAATATTTTCACCTTTAGTCCCTGTGGTTTCATGTTTTATTTATTTTGTACCCAAAATTATTATTATTATTATTATTATTATTATTATTATTATTATTATTATTATTACTATTTATTTCGGGTATTATACTCTCATTATCATCCTAATTGGATGAAACTTATGTAATTTGTGATGAACTAATGGTGTGATTTATATTGTGTTAATGTTATGGTGATCTTGGGAAAACTTTCTATGGGTAGCGCCTACATTTAAACGAGAAGTTATAAACTTATGATTTGTAATTATGATTGTCATGCACGGTTGAAAAACATATGATTAACTTTTATTCGTGAAACCGATCTTCATAACAAATCTATGGCTAATTGATGTGCTCCAAATTATACATAGAAATACTATCAAAAGCACATCAATTGTTCCTTAATATCTTTCGTAAAATGATGATTATGTACTTAAAATCGTTTAATTGTGTTTTCAGGTGTTGTAAAGGGTAAGATGGACAAAATAAGCATATTTGACAAGAAATTGAAGAAATTCAAGCTTTCAATTCCAAGCATGGGGTCGTGCCTAATTAAGCACTCCCCCATGCCTTGCCTGAAACACACCCCCGTGCTAATTGGCACACCCCCGTGTTTGGACATCTAACAGGACAAAAAGTACTGTCCCCTAAAAGTGAACACGGGGCCGTTCCCCATAAGGCACAGGGCCGTGCCCCACCTCCAACACGGGGCCGTGCCCCACCTCCAACACGGGGCCGTGCCCCATTTAACACGGGGTCGTGCCCGACAGCTCCTACACGTACGAGCCGACCAACTTCCGTAAGCATTGTACTAACACGAGGCCGTGCCTTTTTGGCACTGGGCCGTGCTTAAACACTCCGGAAAGCCTATAAATAGAGGCCTAAGTTCAACATTTTGGGAGAGCTTTTGGTGGGGTGATACTCTGCAGAATTGTCTCGGGAATCAAGTCTTGAAGACCATTTGGAGGCTCGGGAGGTGCATACAGCACTTGGAAGAAGCTCGGGATTGTCTAAACATCATCCATTATGGATCACCGGTTTGATTGTTTCATTTCATCGATGAATTCATATTTATCTTCTAGGTTGTGTATTGTTATGTTCAAGCTCATTATGAGCTAAACTCTCATTATCATCCTAATTGGATGAAACTTATGTAATTTGTGATGAACTAATGGTGTGATTTATATTGTGTTAATGTTATGGTGGTCTTGGGAAAACTTTCGATGGGTAGCACCTACGTTTGAACGGGGGGTTATAAACTTATGATTTGTAATTGTGTTTGTCATACACGGTTGAAAAACGTATCATCAACTTTTATTCATAACAAAACTATGGCTAATTAACCACAGATGGTTATTAGAAATCATATCACCTTAACTTTCTGATCATTTACGGGTTCACTTTTAATTAGTCTGAAAAATCTACAGTAATTGTTATGGTTTTCTAAAATTAATGGTATGTTGGAAAGGAACTTGATCAATTCTCTTCTTACATTAAGTTATGTTTTCAGAAATCGTATATCGAAAAGGACACAAAAGATTCACCTACATTACTAGGGCTTTGACCTAAGCAGTAAATCTCAACTTGACATGATCCTAGTCACTACGGAGCGGATAGATGAGAAATCGCGCCAGCTTATCTTTATAAACATTAACACAATTACCTTATTCAGTATCTTTAATCACACCACCACCTCATCATAGTTACATAAGTGTAATTCAAATTAGGATGATAGCCTTTATCCCCTGATTTTAAATCCAAAAGTTTTAACTTGTTTTACTTCATTTGTTATTTCTATGTTTAAAACCCTAAAAAACCCTAATTTACATCAATACAACTTATCATTCTCCTAAACAAAAATCAAATCTGATAGTCAATCATAAAGGTTGTTGAGTAGGCTTAGTGTGTCCACGGATTGATACTTGGTTCTTACCATCACTATATTACCTCACGATAGGTGCACTTGTCTTTTGTATGTGTAGTTAGTAGTAGTAACAACCATTTAAAAATGAATCTGTGCGAAAATCCTTTATCAAAATATATATAATTTCACACCGCATCAAGTTTTTGGCGCCGTTACCGGGGACACACGACAAGTTTGAAAGACAATCCACATTTTTGATTATCCTGTTTATATGTTGTTAATACATTTTTGTTCAAATTTATTTTAATTTTGTATTTTGTTTGCCTTATTAGTTTAGTTACATTTGCCTGATTCATTGTAAGCCTTAGTTAGTTCATGCTCCCTTAAGTTAGTGTATGTCTGACCCGTCTAGTCTTGAACTTGTTTCGCCTCTTTCGGAACCTGAACGACTTTTTCGACAAAGATTACGCGCAAGACCACAACAAGCAGCAACAATCATCGAAGAAGACATCTCGGAAGATACACCATCCGAAGGAGACATGGCTAATCAAGACGAGGAAATGAAGATGACGCACTATGCCACACCGTCAATCGATGGTTATGAGTCTAGTGTTGTCTAACCAGCAATAGCGGCCAACAATTTCAAGATAAGTCTAGTATTATCCAACTCGTCGAGAACTCTATTCAATTTCACGGATTGCAAGACGAAGACCCTAACGCTCACATCTCACGAGTCCTTCGTATCTGTGCAACCTTCAAAATCAATAACTTTTCAGACGATGCTATTAGACTAAGACTTTTTCCATTTTCACTTCGCGGTCGAGCCATTGACTGGCTTGATTCACTTCCGCCTGGTTCCATCACCACATGGGCAGAAATGGCTGAACAATTTCTGATGAAATACTTTCCACCCGATCGCACTGCCAAATTGAGTAGCAGCATCACAAGCTTTTGCCAAGACGATGATGAATCATTACACGCAGTGTGGGAGAGATACAAAGGTCTCCTTCGGAGATGCCCACATTATGGACTTGATCTGTGGCTACAGTGTCAAACTTTTTACGATGCAATTAGCGGAGCACACAAACAAGCTGTAGACCAAAGTGCGGGAGGAGATTTCGGAAGTGTCACGCCAACAGAAGCATACCAAGCCTTAGAGAGAGCAGCTAAGAAGAGCTTTGCTTACAATCCCTTGAGAAACAAAATCAACTGTAAAGGAATTCATCAAGTAGACTCTGAAGCGCTGTTCACGGCCCAGTTAGAAGCCCTAACCAAACGATTCGAACAATTGCAAGCCGAACTTAAAAAGACTCCAACACGATGCAACACATGCGGAAATTCACACAAGACCAATGAATGCCCATAAGGCATTATGATGGTTGAAGATGTTGACTATGTAGGAGGCCCAAACAACTCATATAACAACAACTCAAATTGGAGGAGCAACTCGAATTACAGAGAAGCTGGTAACAACCAGTTATCATCTGGAGTCAACCGTAGGCCACCTTACCAAGAACAGAAGCCACCATACCAAGGTACAAGTAGTAGTAATCAAGACTATGGAACATCATCGATGGAAGACTTATTGCAGCAATTGTTGTTAACCACATAAGCCACAGATGAATACATCCGGAAATCTGATCGAAGAAACGAGGAGAGGTTCCAAAAAACGAGGCTGACATCAAAAGCAACAAATCATCATTGCCAACCATTGAAAACCAAGTAGGTCAGATAGCATAACAACTATCTGCAAGCAACACTGTGACAAACCCTAATACTCAAGTCAAAGCCATCACCACAAGGAGTGGCAAAACCACAGCCAGGGCCCCGACGCCCAGCTCCGCCCCACCTCCTAATAAATCTTGCCTTCCTCCCATAGCACATGGTTTCATAAAACCACACGATTTTCCCGATCTAAATCAAGCAGGTTCCCTTTCCTGGGCATCCCTCTCTTGTCAAAGTGACGCACTTACATTACAACCCATCCTTGAAGAAATAGAACTTGAAACTCCAAGTAATGCAAGAGACAAGCAAAAGCAACCTGTTGATGTTGAAGAACTAGCCAAGAAATACGTACCACCGCCACCCTATGTTCCACCACCTCCATATCCCGGTCGTTTGAGACAACAACGAATGGAGGCATAATATGGCAAATTCCTGGGGTTGTTCAAGCAACTTCACATCAATCTGCCATTGGTGAAAGCCTTAGCCCAAATGCCAAATTATGCAAAATTTTTAAAGGGTGTACTGTCAAACAAGAAGAAACTGGAAGAGTTATCCCACGTAGTTTTGAATGAGGAATGCTCAGCAGTTCTTTAAAACAAACTGCCTCAAAAGATGACTGATCTAGGGAGTTTCACCATACCTTGCCTAATAGGAAATCTTTCTGTCAGCAACGCGTTAGCCGATTTAGGTGCTAGCATTAACCTTATGCCTTCTGTGGTTTTCAAAAAGTTAAACTTAGGTGAACCTAGACCTACCCGTATGAGCATCCAATTAGCTGACCGTTCTGTCAAATATCTTTGGGGCATTGTTGAGAATCTCTTAGTTAAAATCGACAAGTTCTATTTCCCATTGACTTTGTGATCCTCGACGTGGATGAGGATAAGAATGTTCCTCTCATCCTAGGTCGACCTTTTTTAGCAACCACTCGAGCCCTTATTGATGTTTGCATCGGCAAACTCACACTCCGAGTGGATGAGGAGGAGGTGACATTCGACATAGGACAATCCATGAAACCTCCTCAACATCATGATGATTCACTCTATTATATTGATGTTTACGACTCAATCATGAGCTGTCATCTGAAGAACAGTCGTCAAATTGAAGCTTGTAATACTCAATTAATAGAAGTCCAATCCACTGAACCTATCTGTGAGAACCAAATCATTCTAGAACTTGAAGTTGATGAAACATCAACTTATCAAGAAGCCTTTGAGATCATCGATCAAGAATTAGAACCTAAAGCTAAACCTTCTATCGAAGACCCTCTGGCTTTAGAACTCAAAGAACTTCCGTCTCATCTCGAATACGCTTTTTTTGAAAACACCTCTCAACTTCCTATCATAATCTCATCCGCTTTATCAAATAATGAGAAGAACAAGTTGCTCAATGTGCTGAAGGCATATAAACGAGCAATTACATGGAAAATCATGGACATCAAGGGAATCAATCCATCCTTTTGCACTCATAAAATATTAATGGAGGAAAACTTCAAATCCGTCTTTCAACCTCAAAGACGTTTAAATCTGAGCATGCAGGAGGTGGTGAAGAAAGAAGTAATCAAACTGCTAGATGCCAGTTTGATTTACCCTATTTTCTGATTCGCCTTGGATCAGTCCCGTCCAAGTTGTTCCAAAGAAAGGAGGAATGGCTGTGGTAACTAACGAGAAGAATGAGCTTATTCCAACTCGTACGGTTACAGGATGGAGAGTTTGCATTGACTATCGCAAACTCAATGATGCCATAAGGAAGGATCACTTCCCTCTACCTTTCATTGAGCAAATGCTTGAGAGACTATCTGGAAAAATATTCTATTGTTTCCTCGATGGTTTCTTAGGGTATTTTTAAATTCCTATTGCTCCCGAAGATCAAGAGAAAACGACATTCATTTGTCCATATGGCACTTTTGCTTATTGACGAATGCCTTTTGGATTGTGTAATTCCCCTGCTACATTTCAAAGATGCATGGTAGTAATTTTCATGACATGATTGAACACTCAATGGAAGTTTTCATGGATGATTTCTCCGTCTTTGGAAACTCATTTGAACAATGTCTTGAAAACCTGGAAAAGATGCTGGTTAGATGTGAGGATTCTAAGCTTGTTTTAAATTGGGAAAAGTGTCAATTCATGGTTACTGAAGGAATAGTGTTGGGACATAAGATCTCTCGAGCAGGCCTCGAAGTTGATCAAGCCAAAGTCGACACTATTTCCAAACTACCACATCCCATAACTGTGAAGGAAATTAGAAGCTTCCTGGGTCATGCAGGATTCTATCGTCGTTTCATCAAAGACTTCTTAAAAATCGCACGACCAATGACTCAACTTCTTGAGAAAGACGCACAATTCATGTTTTCCAACGAATGCATCAGTGCATTCGATCTGTTAAAAGAGAGATTGGTCACCGCTCCAATTATGGTTTCCCCTGATTGGACGTTACCATTTGAACTCATATGCGATGCAAGCGATTTTGCGGTAGGAGCCGTGTTAGGACAAAGGGGAGACAAGCAATTTCACCCAATTCACTATGCGAGCAAAACCCTAAACGACGCACAAGAAAACTACACCACCACCGAGAAAGAACTTCTTGCGGTAGTTTTCACATTCGACAAATTCCGCTCGTATCTGATACTTTTTCTAAAACAATCGTTTACACTAATCATGCAGCCCTTCGTTATCTTTTCAACAAAACAGATGCAAAGCCAAGATTGATAGGGTGGATACTTCTGCTTCAAGAATTCAACATTGAAATTCGTGACAAGAAAGGAACGGAAAATATAGCAGCCGATCATCTCTCTCGTCTTGAAGATTTAAGCCCTTCACGAACCGAGGAATTCAAAATAAACAATAACTTTCCTCACGAATTCCTTATGAACATCCAATCCTCAATCGATGAACATCCTTGGTTTGCCGATTTCGCGAACTACTTGGCAAGCGGGATCCTACTCAAAGGAATGACTTATCAGCAAAAGAAGAAATTCTTTACTGTCGTTAAGCATTACTATTGGGAAGACCCGTATCTAGTCAGAATCGGTGCGGACCAACTCATTTGAAGATGCGTATACGGAAGTGAAGCAGAACAGATCTTAAGGCATAGTCATGAAGGACCCACAGGAGGACACCATGGAGCAACCCTAACAGCCAAGAAGGTCTTTGACTCTGGATTCTGTTGGCCCATAATTTTCAAGGATGCTCATAACATGGTATGCACATGTGATGCATGTCAAAGAGCAACCAACATCTCGACACGGGATGAGATACCTCAGAAACCCGTTCATGTATGCGAGGTATTTGATGTATGGGGTATTGATTTCATAGGGCCGTTCCAGGTGTCATCTGGCTATTGATACATCTTGGTAGCAGTCGATTATGTCTTAAAATGGGCTGAAGCTCAAGCCCTACCTACCAATGATGCAAGAAACGTTGTCAGATTCCTTAAGAAATTATTCTCTCATTTTGTCACCCCTAAGGTTTTGATTAGTGATCGAGGAACCCATTTTTATAACAACCAGCTTGATAGAGCAATGACTCGTTATGGAGTGAACCATCGCTTTACAACTGCTTATCATCCGCAAGCGAATGGGCAAGCTGAAGTTACTAATCGAGGTATCAAACGAATCCTTGAGAAAACCGTAGGACAAAATCACAAGGATTGGTCTACCAAGCTAGATGATACATTATGGGCTTTTCAAACAGCCTATAGACTCCCATTCGCACAACACCGTTCAAACTCGTTTATGGGAAGTCGTGTCATCTACCTGTGGAACTGGAACCCAAAACCTATTAGGCACTCAAAGCAGCAAACCTAGACCAAGGCCTTGCAGGAAATAATCGCTTTCTACAAATCCATGAACTAGATGAACTAAGAGAACAAGCATATGAAAACGCCAGGGTTTATAAGGAAAAGACAAGGAAATTTCATGATTCTCGATTAAAGAACACTAAACGTTTTCATGTGGGACAACGTGTCTTACTGTATAAATCTCGTTTACGTCTGTTTCCCGGAAAGCTGAAATCATGTTGGTCTGGACCTTACAAGATTAAAAATGTGTTTTCAAATGGTGCCATTGAAATCGACAACCATGACAGTTTAAGTTTCAAAGTAAATGGACATCATTTAAAACCATATAACGATGGACCAACCAAGATTTTCTCGGAGGAATTACACCTCCACCCCGACGAAAACTAAGTGCGGGGAAGGGTCGCGCCGAAGACCCGAAACTGAAACACGACACTTGTACATAGATTTTATTAAAATTTTTAACTTCTTGTAGGACACACAAGCACAAGCACGGGGTCGTGCCCCACTGAACACGCCCCCGTGCCTCTGATAAATTTTTTTTCACGATCTCCGCTAACAACTCTGGAACGTTGCAGGTCAAATTTAAGACGGTTTCTGACAAACACGAGGGCGTGCCTAGCCAAGCACGCCCCCGTGATCACCTTCCATAACCTGTGTATAAATACCACACTTGTTCCAACCTTTCATCACATCTATTTTTGCTTAAAAACAACCGAAAAGATGAAAGAATCAAGTCACGGAAGCTCTAGTTTGAATCCTGCAAAGAAACCGCGTTCTGAAACACGGGAACTGACAACTCAAGAATACTTCTTCAAGCTTCACGAGCTAATCAAGAAATTGACTGAGATAAACCTCATCGCATCTCAACGCTTAGCTGAACTTATCCAAAAAGTTCAGGAAATGGGCGAGGAACTCGTTTCTGTCAATTGTCAGCTCGCGGAGCTTAGCAACCGCACTTCGCACTATCCCATCCCGAGCCTCCCACATGAAATATGTGGAGGCTTCTTCTAAAAGCATTCTGTGATGTGTTATGTGCACTGGTGCGCGTGAAGGAGTCTGGTTTTGCAGTTTCAGATTCTCGGCTTTTAACGTATTATGTAACCGTAGGAACTAGGAGAATGTATTTGTCATTTTGCTTGTTTTAATGGATTCTAGGACTAATTTCGTATCTTTTCTGATGATTTGGATATGACAAAACTTAACCAAGTAAATTACGTAACGCGCGAAACTGAAAAACAGAACTGCATAAGGGGAACACGCCCCCGTGCCTATATAGGCACGCCCCCGTGTTCGACAAACAATGACACAATTTGACTTTTTTTCATCCTTTTGTCTTGTTCCCCATCAATTGTGCATGTTAAAAACCGAACTCATCTTCTGCAAGGTCGTATCCTCTTCATTTTTCTCTATTTTTTCAAAGTTTCTTTCTCATTTTCAAGGTTTCTTTCAAGAGTATTGATCAAGAGGTTAGTATACTAGTTCCTATGATTATGATGGTCATTTACATGTAGTTAGGTGATTAGGTCTCTAAACAACCGAAATCCTAGCAATTGTATGTAAAGACTTGTACTTAAACGTATTATGGAATGATGAATGCCTTAAACCTTCTTGTTCATATTTCTTCTTAAAGTTGATTAGTGTTAATTAGTTAGTTATTAGTTATTAGTATGTTTTCTTTTACTATTCTTCATAATGCATGGTGAAATCATTGTTAATAATGTTCAAGTTATAAGAATTAGCAAGTAGTGTTAAACAATACATATATATTTTTGTCTTGAATTATTAACTAATGTTTAAAATGCTTAACGTATAATCTTTGGTTTTTCAAGCAAGAAAATGTTAAACCCATTTTTAATCAACGGTTTACAAACAAAATCAAGCGTGCTCGAGTCAAAATTTCATATCTTAAAATGTCAACCGCGCCCCCATGTCTCACAAGACGCACCCCCATGTTGGGTGTTATGTCTTGTGAAACTCATGATCTTCACCAATGTCATAAAACTGCTCAGGAAATTTGTGTTGTATAGTTTAACTTACTTGTCAAAATTTCAGGATGATGAACCACCCATATTTGCACTTTGAAGGAAACCGTGAAAGATGGTGTCGTGACCGGTTGCAAAGACTCTTGCAAAGGGCTGAAAGGTCGCATTTGCAAGCAGATGAGGAATCCTTGGTGGCTGTCAGACAGCTCGAAAGATATAACAATTTATTGAGTATCTGGTGGAAGCGGTTGTTTTCACAAAATAGACCTTCTGTTTATGAACTGACTCTTGAATTTTTAGCAACTTTTAGATTTAGCATGAAAGACTCTGACCCTTGGGATGATGAAGCAGTTACATTCAGACTAGGTGGGCAATGGCTAAAAACATCCATCGCTTTGTTTGGTGTTTATCTGGGAGTATATACAGAACAGGAAATGGGGAGGAAGCAATATCAGGAATGCCATCTTACCATACGTTTCAAGACGAGGAGAATAGGGACGCGGAAAGTGGTGCCATGAGAAAAGCATTTTGGGAAAGAATTGGAACCGGGGTATTCAACTAGAGTAAAACCAAAAGCATTCAGATTCGAGACCCGTTACTGCGTTACATTCATCGGTTGCTTAGCCATTCAATAATAGCTCATGGTCAAAACGAGGGAGTTATTAGCCTGAGGGGCTTGTTTATTTTGTATTGTATGACACATCAATTGCCATGCAACATTGGGTATTTCTTTTGTAATCTTTTTGCCAGGAACGCAACTGCAGGTGCTCCGACACCCATGTTTGGAGGAAGCTGGATTCTGAACCAGTACGAGAGCTATAGGTGTAACACCGAGGGAACCGAAGGAGTAATGCCAGGATTGTTGGACTTAAGCATTTGCATGAGCATGTACATGATAACAACCCTACCAAATGGACAGCCAAGGTTTATGGATAGGAAGGGACAAATCTGGGATCCAGCAGATCCTGAGAAGATTATCATGGACCTTGATATGTCGACACATCAAGAAGCCGGGGCTTCCAGCTCACACGCCGGAGAATTCCCGACCATGTTAGACCTTTATGAAGCAATCCAAACCACCAGCAACCACGCAAGGAGATCGTTCGAATACGCGCAACAAGCCTTCAACCGCGTTGAAAATCTGAACTCCCGAGTGGATGACCTGAGCAATGATGTCACGTACATCAAAAACCGAATGTATCATGAGTGGGGGGATATCCCGCGATGAACCCCTTGAAAAGCCGTATCATTTTCAGGGTCCGGGCACAATTGTTTTGTGCCAATCTATCCTTTAGTTCATGTCATTTTATTTTTATTTTGTGTGTTTAAGTTTTTAATGTTTTCAATAATTGGATGATATTTCAGGTGATCCCGACGAGTCTCACAATTTAAGGCATGAGTCGACTTCATCATTTTTTAGGGGATTATCTCGTTACCATTCCTTGTTTTATATTATTGATCACATTGGGGACAATGTGAATTTTAAGTGTGGGGATGGGATTAGTTAAGATACACATGTGATACTTTGCTAAAAATAGGTTCAAATTGAAAAATTTTAAAATCACTTAACCATTAATTTTTGTGATACGAAACCAAAAATTTAAACAATTTTTGATAAACCAAATTATAAATATACGTTTTCAGGAAATAAATAAGTAAATAAAAGAAATCCAAATACAAAAATTGAAAATGTATTTTTTGTGATATCCTTAAAAGCAATAATCCAGTAAAAATTTCAATCATGTAAAATGAAACACTTTCACCCATTTCCATTTGTTTGTGAGTTATTTTTGAGCCTTAAATAGCTTTTGCAAACCTTTGCAATTTTACTTTCATTCTGAAGTCAATTGAGGGTGCCTTATGATACGTGTGATTAGAACTTGCATTGGGTATACATTTCAGGACCTTAATTAGTATTTTCTACATAAAAATGAGTTAGGCATTAGGAAGCATTAACCATTCAAGCCCCAACTATTTTCTTTTAACTTTCCTTACCCGAACATCAACCCTAGTTAGCCCCGTTGAGCTTAAAAGTTTTTATTTTGATCACCCGAGCCACCAAGTCACTTAATCAAAAAGCCTTCAACAAAACCCGTTTTTCGTTAAAGACACGTTTTTGCCTTGTAAAAAAAGAGAGAGGAAAAGAGAAATTTGGTCTGTTGCCGGCAGACCTAAAATAACTGGAATGCATTCTTTAGATTTTAATTTTCTTTGTCGCCTTCATCACGTAAAACCGGGACTTCCCCCGGAAATCCGTAAACAAATTTTCAAACTCACGTTCGACGCAAGAAAGAAATGGCGAAAAAAGGAACAAGTTCCGCCATTTTGTGGAATTTCAAAAAGCGCTATAAAGAGGCGGGCAAAAAGATACGAAAGATGTCCGAACTGTGTAAATTGGTCCCACAATGGAAAATGCAAAAAGAACCAAACCGAATCTCAATACGAATACACATAACTAATCCGATTGGGTGCTATTAGGCTTCAAGCCGAACGATCCTTACGAAAGAAAAGTTTTGTGTATCTTCGGGTAAAGGAAGAAGTGAGGTTCTTGAAAGCAAAATAAGGTCTTGACAATCTGACCTTAAACGAGTCCTCAAGTTAGCATATCCCTTCTAGCTTGAAGTATTGTATAGGGAGGCTTTTACTACTTTTCTTTTAGTTTATGTTAGAAAAATAAGCCAAGACCATCGTCTTTAGCATTTAGCCACCTCTTCCAAATATTCCTTACCCGAGCCCGAGCCAAGTTACAACCCATCAAATACCTAATGATTTATGCAAGTAAAAATCTAAGTAGGTGGAGATTTGATCCCTTAGCAAGCATATGATTTCACACGTATTCATACTAGGCAATTGAGCGTATTAGTCATACTTAACCCTAATTACTTAACCCTAATTATGACTCCATATATTTAGCCGAGTGTGAGTGCATCTTGTGAGAAGTGTGGATTTTTACATGATTATAATCTTTACTAAACAACTCCATTGCGAGCAAGGATATCATTCTATACATGCTTAAAATGTTTACATTTGGATGAAATAATTTTTACTTGCATATTTCCCGAAAGACATATTTATCTTTTGATTTATTTGGTTTTTGATGGAATTGTCATTTTAAGTGATTTTTGCTTGAGGACAAGCAAAGCTCAAGTGTGGGGATATTTGATGTGCTTCAAATTATACATAAAAATACTATCAAAAGCACATTAATTGTTCCTTAATATTTTTCGTAAAATGATGATTATGTACTTAAAATCGTTTAATTGTGTTTTCAGGTGTTGTAAAGGGCAAGATGGACAAAAGAAGCATATTTGACAAGAAATTGAAGAAATCCAAGCTTTCAATTCTAAGCATGGGGTCGTGCCTAATTAAGCACGCCCCCATGCCTTGCCTGAAACACACCCCCGTGCTAATTTGGCACACCCCCGTGTTTGGAAATCTGATAGAACAAAAAGTATTGTCCCCTAAAAGTGAACACGGGGCCGTGCCCCATAAGGCACGGGGCCGTGCCCCACCTCCAACACAGGGCCGTACCCCATTTAACACGGGTTCGTGCCTGACAACTCCTACACGTACGAGCCAACCAACTTCTGTAAGCATTGTACTAACACGGGGCCGTGCCTTTTTGCCACGGGGCTGTGCTTAAACACTCCGGAAAGCCTATAAATAGAGGTCTAAGTTCAACATTTTGGGAGAGCTTTTGGAAGGGTGATACTCTACAGAATTGTCTCGGGAATCAAGCCTTGAAGACCATTTGGAGGCTTGGGAGGTGCATACACCACTTGGAAGAAGCTCGGGATTGTCTAAACATCATCCAGTGTGGATCACCGGTTTGATTGTTCCATTTCACCGATGAATTCATATTTATCTTCTACGTTGTGTATTGTTATGTTCAAGCTCATTATGAGCTAAACTCTCATTATCATCCTAATTGGATGAAACTTATGTAATTTATGACGAACTAATAGTGTGATTTATATTGTGTTAATGTTATGGTGGTCTTGGGAAAACTTTCGATGGGTAGAACCTACATTTGAACGGGGGGTTATAAACTTATGATTTGTAATTGTGATTATCATACACGGTTGAAAAACGTACGATCAACTTTTATTCATAACAAAACTATGGCTATTAACCAGAGATGGTTATTAGAAATCATATCACCTTAACTTTCTGATCATTTACGGGTTCCCTTTTATTAGTCTAAGAAATCTACAGTAATTGTTATGGTTTTCTAAAATTAATGGTATGTTGGAAAGGAACTTGATCAATTCTCTTCTTACATTAAGTTATGTTTTCAGAAATCGTATATCGAAAAGGACACAAAAGATTCACCTACATTACTAGGGCTTTGACCTAAGCAGTAAATCTTAACCTGACTTGGTCCTAGTCACTACGGAGCGGATAGATGAGAAATCGCGCCAGCTCATCTTTATAAACATTAACACAATTACCTTATTCGGTATCTTTAATCTAACCACCACCTCATCACAGTTACATAAGTGTAATCCAAATTAGGATGACAGCCTTTATCCGCTGATTTTAAATCCAAAAGTTTCAACTTGTTTTACTTTATTTGTTATTTCTATGTTTAAAACCCTAAAAAACCCTAATTTACGTCAATGCAACTTATCATTCTCCTAAACATAAATCAAATCTGATAGTCAATCATAAAGGTTGTTGAGTATGCTTAGTATGTCCACGAATTGATACTCGGTTCTTACCATCACTATATTACCTCACGATAGGTTCACTGGCTTTTTGTGTGTAGTTAGTAGTAGTAACAACCATTTAAAGCTGAATCTGTGCAAAAATTCTTTATCAAAATATATATACTTTCACACCGTATCACTAATTAACTATAGATGGCTATTAGAAATCATTCACCTTAACTTTCTGATCATTTACAAGTTCCCTTTTATTAGTCTGAGAAATCTACAGTAATTGTTATGGTTTTCTAAAATTAATGGTATGTTGGAAAGGAACTTGATCTACTCTCTTCCCACATTAAGTTATGTTTTCAAAAATCGTATGTCAAAAAGGTCACAAAAGATTTACCTACATTACTAGGGCTTTGACCTAAGCAGTAAATGTCAACCTGACATTGTCCTAGTCACTACAGAGCGGATAGACAAGAAATCACGCCAGCTCATCTTTATAAACATTAACACAATTACTTTAATCAATATTTTTAGTCACACCACCACTTTATCACAATTACATAAGTGTAATCTAATTAGGATGATAGCCTTTATCCCCTGATTTTAAATCCAAAAGTTTCAATCTTGTTTTACTTTATTTTTAGTTCTATTTCTAAAACCCTAAGAACCCTAATTTACATCAATGCAACTTATCATTTTCCTAAACAAAAATCAAATCTGGTAGTCAATTTTTAAGGTTGTTGAGTAGGCTAGGTGTGTCTATGGATTGATACTCGGTTCTTACCATCACTATATTACCTCACGATAGGTACACTTGCCTTTTGTGTGTATAGTTTAGTATAGTAATAACCAATTAAAACTGAATCTGTGCAAAAAAAACCTTTATCAAAATATATATACTATCCGCACTCATCTAGTTTTTGGCACCGTTGCCGGGGACACACGACAGTTTGAAAGACAATCTAAATTTATGATTATCTTGTTTATGTCCTGTTAATATATTTTTGGTTCAAATTTATTTTAATTTTGTAGATAGTTTGCTTTAGTTAGTTTAGTTACAATTTCCTATTCATTCGAAGCCTTAGTTAGTTTATGCTTCCTTAAGTTAGTGTATGTCCGACTCGTGTAGTCCCGAACTTGTTTCGCCTCTTTCGGAACCCAAACGACTTTTCCGACAAAGGTTACATGAAAGACCACAAAAAACAGCAACGATCATTGAAGAAGACATTTCAGAAGATATACCATCCAAAGAAGACATGGCTAACCAAGACGAGGAAATGAAGATGACACACTATGCCACACCGTCAATCGATGGTTATGAGTCTAGTGTTGTCCAACTAGCAATAGCGGACAACAATTTCGAGATTAAGTCTAGTATTATCCAACTCGTAGAAAACTCTATTCAGTTCCACGGATTGCAAGACGAAGACCCTAACGCTCACATCTCACGATTCCTTCGTATCTGTGTAACTTTCAAGATCAATAACTATTCAGACGATGCTATTAGACTAAGAATCTTTCCATTTTCACTTTGTGACCGAGCCATTGTTTGGCTTGATTCACTTCTTCCTGGTTCCATCACCACATGGGCGGAAATGGCTGAGCAATTCCTTTTGAAATACTTTCCACCCGATCGCACTGCCAAACTAAGAAGCAGCATCACAAGCTTTTGCCAAGATGATGATGAATCATTACACGTAGTATGGGAGAGATACAATGGTCTCCTTTAGAGATACCCACATCACGGACTTGATCTACAGCTGTATTGTCAAACCTTTTATGATGCAATCTGCAGAGCACACAAATAAGCTGTAGACCAAAGTGCGGGAGGAGATTTCGGAAGTGTCACGCCAACAGAGGCATACCAAGCCCTAGAAAAAACAGGTAAGAAGATCTTTGCATATTATCCCTTAAGAAACAAAATCAGTTTTAAAGGAATTCATCAAGTAGACTCTGAAACATTAATTGCAGCCCAGTTAGAAGCCCTAACCAAACGATTCGAGTAATTGCAAGCCAAACTGAAGAAAACTCCAACACGATGCAACACATGCGGGAATTCATACAAGACCAATGAATGCCCATAAGGCATTATGATGGTTGAAGATGTTGACTACGTAGGAGGCCCAAACAACTCATATAACAACAACTCAAATTGGAGGAGCAATTCGAATTACAAAGAAGCTGGTAACAACCATTCAGCATCTGGATTCAACCGTAGGCCACCTTACCAATAATAGAAACCACCATACCAAGGTCCAAGCAGTAGTAACCAAGACCGTGGAGCATCATCAATGGAAGACTTATTGCAGCAATTGTTGTTAACCACACAAGCCACAGATGAATACATCCGGAAGTCAGATCGAAGAAATGAGCAGAGGTTCCAAAGAAACGAGGATGACATCAAAAGCAACAAAGCATCATTGCAAACCATTAAAAATCAAGTAGTTCAGATACCATACAACTATCTACAAGACCGCAAGGTGCTTTGACTAGCAACACTGTGGCAAACCCTAATGTTCGAGTCAAAGCTATCACCACAAGGAGTGGCAAAACCACTCAAGGTGATCCACCTGCATTACAGCCCATCTTTGAAGAAACTGAACTCGAAACTTCAAGTAATGCAAGTGACAAGCAAAAGCAACCCGTTGTTGTTGAAGAACCAGCCATGAAATACGTACCACACCACCTTATGTTCCACCACCTCCATAACCCGGTCGTTTGAGACAACAATGAATGGAGGCACAATATCAAATTCCTGGGATTGTTTAAGCAACTCCACATCAATCTGCCGTTGGTGGAAGCCTTAGCCCAAATGCCAAATTATGCTAATTTTTTAGGTGTATTATCAAACAAGAAGAAATTAGAAGAATTATCACACGTAATTTTAAATGAGGAATGCTCAGCAGTTCTTCAAAATAAACTACCTCAAAAGATGACTGGTCGATGGAGTTTCACCATACCTTTCCTAATATGAAATCTTTCGGTCAGCAACGCGTTAGCTGATTTAGGTGCCAGCATTAACCTTATGCCTTATGCGGTTTTTAAAAAGCTAAACTTAGGTGAACCTAGACCTACCCGTATGAGCATCCAATTAGCTGACCGTTCTGTCAAATATCCAAGGGGCAACGTTGAAAATCTCCTAGTTAAAATCGACAAATTCGTGTTTCCTGTTGATTTTGTGATCCTCGACATGGATGAGGATAAAAACGTTCCTCTTATCCTAGGTAAACCTTTCTTAGCAACTACTCGAGCCCTCATTGATGTTTGCACCGGCAAGCTTACGCTCCGAGTGGATGAGGAGGAGGTGACATTCGACATAGGACAATCCATAAAACATCCTCAATATCACGATGACTCACTCTGTTATATTGATGTTTGCGATTCAATCATAAGCTGTCATTTGAAGAACACTCGTCAAATTGAAGCTTGCAACACTCAATTAATAGAAATCCAAGCCACTGAACCTATCTGTGATTATCAAATCATTCCAGAACTAGAAGTTAACGAAACATCATCTTATCAAGAAGCATTTGAGATCATCGAACAAGAACTAGAACCCAAAACCAAACCTTCTATCGAAGACCCTCCGGCTTTAGAGCTTAAGGAACTTCCGTCCCATCTTGACTACGCTTTTCCTGAAAACACATCTCAACTTCCTGTCATAGTCTCATCCGCCTTATCAAATGATGAGAAGAACAAGTTGCTTAATGTGCTTAAGGCACATAAACGAGCAATTGCATGGAAAATCATGGACATCAAGGGAATCAATCCATCCTTTTACACCCATAAAATATTGATAGAGGAAAACTTCAAATCCGTCATTCAACCTCAAAGACGTTTAAATCCGAGTATGCAAGAGGTGGTGAAGAAAGAAGTAATCAAACTACTAGATGCCGGTTTGATTTACCCTAATTCTGATTTGCCCTGGGCCAGTCCCGTCCAAGTTGTTCCAAAGAAAGAAGGGATGACTGTTGTAACTAACGAGAAGAATGAGCTCATTCCAACTCGTACAGTTACAGGATGGAGAGTTTGCTGTTGAGACATATGTACCTAGTTTAGGAGCTTAATGTAAAATGTCTTTCATGTTTTATATATTTTTAATTGAATGGGTATAAATGAAATACAATATGTGGTTGATGCTTATAATGTTTAATATTCCATTGTTTATTGTGTGATAACGGATATTGAACTAACTATATAGGTTTGTGAATTGTATGAAGTTCTTATGAGAATGGACCATGCTAATGGACCATACGCATGAGCACTTCATACTAATGGACCAGTCGCACGACTGAACCAGGAGACTGGATCAATCACACGATTGTGACATAAGATTGACTCAGTCGCACGACTGGACCTTCAGTCATGCGGATGGATCAACCGCTTGCTTCAGTCGCACGACTGAACCATGCTGATGCTTCAGTCGCACAAGTGAAGACACCAAACCTATAAATACCACTTAATTCGTGAAAAAAAACACTTCGAATAGACACATACCCTAGCCGTCCAAAGAGTTCCTGTTCACCATTCCAACTTCATAGTTCGTCTCTGATTAATTCTAGTTCGTTCTTAACGTTTGTTTCATCATAAGGATTGATCAGATTGTCGTTCTCACTGATTGGATCGCCAATCAAATAGCATTCCGTACTATTTGAGTTGGTATACTCGTAGAATCAGTTAGTACTCCGTACATACACGATCCTAACAAGTGGTATAAGAGCCATTGGCTCTTGATTTTGCGTGTGATTCAATCGTTTTTGGTGTAAATCTCACGTTTTGCATTCAAAAACACCATCTTTTTGGCTCAAACAGTGTTTTCAACGTTTCCAGATCTAAAAGTTCACGATTTTCTGCTTACGGCAGATTAGGGTTTGTGAAAATTTGTAATTTTGTGTCAAAGTCTCAAAAACCTTCGAATTTTCAAAAACAACAGCTTCAGTCGCACGATTGACTCAATCGCACAACTGAACTCATTCGTACCTTCCATATGCACGATTGAACTCAATCGTTCATCCATTCGTACGACTGAACTCCCCCATTCGTATTGTTCATTCGCACCTGTCCAATCGCATGGTTGACTCATCCGCATCTGTTCAATCACATGATTGAGTCATCCGCATTATTCAATCGCACGGTTAGCCCAATCGCATCTGTCCATTCGCATTAGAAAAACAAATTGTTGTAAAAGTAAAAGTAAATAGAAATGGAAGATCAGTGCTCAGCGTTTACAGCAGGTCGAGATTCACGGATTCAGAATCTATTGCTTTTGGAAAATGAAGTTGGTAATCATAATAAGCCTCCTAAGCTCATAACGTTAGACGATTACCCACAATGGAAGCAAAGGTTCGATATATACTTAAATGGAGTTGATCCTAATCTGTGGGAATCAATCGAGACTGGTATAGCATGTCGGTTGGTGCTGATGGAGTAAAACTTACCTTGGGTGGCATGACTGATAGCCAGAAGGTCAAGTACAATACAGAGAAGAAGGTGTACACTTTGTTAACTCAGTTAATTCCTAAGGATATATTCCATCAGTTTTCTGAGAATAAACAAGCCAAGAAGTTATGGGATGCCTTGGAAAAATGGTATGACGGGAATGCAACGTTGAAGGCATTAAAGGCAAAGGCTTTGAAGGAGTTTGATAACTTCTCTTCAATAGGGAAAGAGAGTTTGGATGATGTTATCGACCTTTCTACCACTTAATGAGTGAGCTTCACACTCATGGGGTTACCACGTCCATAGAAGACAAGGTGTCCAGTTTAGCAGATGGATTGCCAGAGAAGTGGATTTTGTTTGTTTCAAATCTCAGACAGAATGATATGCTAGTAAAGTTGGATATCAACGATTTTATTATGAAGCTGAGAGAAGAAGTGTTGAGGACTAAGTACAGATCCCAGAAAAGTTCATATGATCAGAACCCGTCACTTTACAACTCAACTCCTCAACCAAAAACATCTGGAGCCCCACTCCAAACAACATTTGTCTCCAGTTCAGCTACTCCTTCTCAAGCCATTACTTTAGGATCTGACACGTCAGGGTCATCTTGCACCCAATACATAGCACCTGAAGCCAATGCTATAAAATTGAAGACCAAGAATCTCGGTAATGTGACTGTTGAGTTAGCAAAGGAGCATATGGATCTTCTAGCAGCTGTCGTTCACTCCTATGACGGTCTGGTTGCCGGGAAGATTGGAAATTGCCACCTCTCCGATGAAGACTACGAGCAGGTAGATGAAAATGTGCTCGAAAGAATGGATATCATGTGGGCATTGGCTAGTGCTGTCCGAAGGGAGAAGAAGTTTGTTAGGAAGACCGGACAGAACTTAATAGCCACAAAAGACACTACTTTTGGTTTTGACAAAACCAAAGTTACATGCTTTAACTGTGGAGAAAAGGGGCATTTAAAACGTGAATGTGTAAAGCCCAAGAAGACAGGTAACGGGAATCCTTTCTCATCTTTCAATCGTCAAGATAAACCCACAAGTAGCACCGCATCATCAAGCAAGGATCCTAAAGCCTTGACTGCACATGACGATGAAGGGCAAGATTGGACTTTTCGCTTTGTCTCTCCGGGAGAATCCAACATTGCATGTGTTGAGGGTTTGGATGACGACTCTGCAAGCAAAGGTGATATAGCACTGGAACTCGTAATGTCAGATCATGAATATACTGCTACTGTGGTCACTCACCCAAATGAAGAAGGTCCCAGCACAACATGTTCAGAATCACCAGCACCCGAAAAGTCCAACTCTGTGATAATGGCTGATTTAACCGAACCTTCTCAGGTTAGTTCCACAGACCAACTCTTTGATAATCATGCTTGTTCTGAATACAATAAATTTAGGGATAACATAGATTCAAAATTTGCTAGGCTATTAGATCAGAATGATAGTCTAGTAAATGATTTACAACTGTGCACAGAAGCAAACAGAATTTTAAAAGAAAATGAGCACAGTTATAAAGAGAAAATAGAACTGTTAAATAAACAACTAAGGGAAATCAAAGTTGTGGCCTTTAACCAAGCAAATGACATAATGTTCTATTTAAACTCCCTAGAAGAAACTAAGAAACAAAAAGCAGTCTTGGAAGTCGAAGTCAACTCACTAAAACAAAAACTGCACAGTTAGACTAGTTCTTCTCACATAGTTCAACACTTAGTGAGAGAACAAAATCACGAGGAAGGGTTGGGTTACAAAGTAGTTCCACCACCAAATGTGACCTTGTTAAATGATAAAAGCAAACAAATTAATAATAACCCAATCAAGGATCATGTGGTGTCCACTCCTCTTGTAAGTGATCCAGAGTCAACAAGTAAAACTATTGAATCTGTAACTAAACAGAAGGAGACCACTTTGAAGGCAAAAGGTAAGATGCCTATCGTTAATTTGGATGAACAATTTGCAAAGGTTAAGGTGGAGTCAGGTTCAAACATGTCTAATTCAGAACCCAAAAAGACCAAACAATTTAACCAATCTCGAGCACCATGTCTAAGTCCAAATAAACAAAAAGGTAAAGATGTCAAATAAGTTCAAACAATGAATTTTGTTAAAGAAGTCAAACATCTAAACAAGAAGTGTCAAAACCCAAAGAAACTAAAGTCACACCTGTGTCCCGCACTTCCCCACAGAAACATTTTCACCAACATGTCGAAAGTAGATCATGTTAGACTTGTGGAAAGTATGGACACATTGCTTCCAAATGTTCTTATTATCAGACACCAAGAAAGAAGATTGAACTTAATGATACAAAACCATGTTCTTCAAAAAGGAGTTCAATTACTCCACCAAAAATACCCAATGAACCTAAAGTTTAAACTATAAGTCAATCGTCTGTTTATCACAAACAGGCCTTACATAAAACTGGCTTATGGAAAGAAAAATCAAGTCTCGTGTCTGAAAATGAGAACAAGAAGAAGAATGATCTACCCTCTCCTTCAAATGGACAGTGGGTAGAGTTTATGATGTGTGATTCCTCCGGGGCACCCAAGCCAGTTAAGGCTTGGGTCCCTAACCTCAACTAATCATTTCCTTTGAATATGCAGGGTGTCCGCTATAGTGCTTCAATTCTTTGAATACCTGGATTGTTGATAGCGGTGCATCAAGGCACATGACTAGAAACCTGTCTCTCTTATCAAACGTCAAACAAATTAAAGGAGGACACGTTTCATTTGCTGAAAATAAAGGAGGTTACATCACTTCACAAGGAGAAGTGGGAAACCAGAAAGTGAAGTTTGATAAGGTAAACTATGTTCAACAACTTCAAAATAACTTACTTTCTGTCTCACAGGTATACGACAAAGAGTTCAAGGTTGTATTTGACAACAAAAAGTGCTATGTTCTGAAAAAGGACTATGTCATTCCGGAGGACCAAGTGTTAATGTCAGCTTCGAGATATAACGATTTTTATGTCTTGGAACTCTCAAAGGCCTCCATAATCGATCATCAAGTACAATGCTTCTTTTCAAAGGCAACAGAAAAAGACTCCATCTCCTGGCATAGGAGAATGGGACACATAAATCCCCGGAAGATGAATCACTTGATCAAGAATGATCTAGTGCGTGGAGTAAATGTTCAACACTTCCAGCTACTGGATTTCTGTGTTTCATGTAAGAAAGGGAAACAGACAAAGAATTCTCACAAGGCAAAGAACGTTCATTCAATTGACCTGCCACTTAAGCTTCTTCACATGGATCTGTTTGGCCCAGTCAGTACAAACAACATTGCCGGTGATCTGTACTGCTTTGTAGTTACGGATGATTACTCAAGATTTTCTTGGGTGATGTTTCTGAAATCCAATCAGAGACATTTGAATCATTCAAAGAGCTAGCAACTACGTTGGAGTCATTCTACAAGCTGAAGGTAAGGCAGGTTCGCTCCGATAACGGCACCGAGTTCAAGAACCAATGCATGGAGGAATTCTGCAAAGAAAAAGGAATTGTGCACAATTTCACATCTGCCTACACTACTCAAATGAACGGGGTTGCAAAGAAAAAGGAATTCTGCAAAGAGATAGCCTGGACGATGCTAGCAGACTCGAAATTGCCTATCCAATTTTGGAACGAGGCAGTAGCTAATGCATGTTACACCCTAAATCGAGTCCTGGTGGTCAAGCGTCATGGTAAAATGTGTTACAAGTTACTCCAAAGACGCAAACCTAATCTAGAGTACCTCGAACCATTTGGTGCACCATGTACACTGCTGAAGAAAACACAGTCAGGGAAATTCAGCGAGAAGGCTGAAGAAGGGATTTTCTTAGGATACAACATACTGAATAAGAGAGTTTACAATAACTCAACGGGTCAAGTAGAAGTGTGGTGCAATATTGATGTACAGAGATACACCACCCCCTGCTGGAAAAGGACCCTCTTTCTTTTTCGACTATGATGGATTCTTTAAATCCTTTAACATCCCTCTCTTGCCTCCTGAGGATGAGCTATCGACCAGAATGATGTACGACGTATTAAACACACCTTCATTGGATCTGATGACTTCAGCATCACAAGGTGAGCCTTCTAGTTCTTCAGGGGGAGCACTTGAGGTAAGTGACTCCTCCTCTGATGATGAAGGCGTAGCAAATGATCAGGTGGATCATGGGCAACAGGTTCCTGCTACTCCAAGTACACAACGATATGATGTTGATGCCTCTGACACTTCAGAACCTCACACTCCCACTACCTCAGATATTGAACCTGCTGTTGACAATCTGGATAATGAGGTAGTTATACCTACCACTCCTGGATCTCGACTAAATGCTTATCATCTGTTGGATAATGTCATTGGAGACGTTAAGTCCAGACTAGAAGTCAGCTATACTCAGTTGATTATGCCTCGGTAATGGAAAAGGGATATCTTTATGATGGTGCATATTGATGTTTTGAGCTAAAATATGTTAGTGAAGCCCTAAACGATGAGGCATGGGTGAGTGCCATGCAAGAAGAACTTCTTCAATTCAAGAAGTTGGGAGTATGGACTCTTGTGGATAGACCTAAAGGTGCTAAGGTCATTGGCACCAAATGGGTCTTGAAGTGCAAGAAAGATGACCAAGGGGTCGTAATAAGAAACAAGGCTCGACTTGTAGTTCAAGGATTTCGATAAGTCGAGGGCATTGATTACAATGAAGTGTTTGCACCGGTGGCAAGAATGGAAGCAATCCGTATCTTCCTAGCCTATGCATCTTACATAAAGATCAAAGCCTATCAATTAGATGTAAAGAGTGCATTCCTTTATGGTGAAATCTGGGAGACAGTGTATGTCAGTCAACCAGAAGGATTTGAAGATCCGTATCATCGGGATAGAGTTTACAAACTAGATAAAGCTCTCTACTGACTCCATCAAGCCCCAAGAGCTTGGTATGAGAAACTCTCGACTCATCTTGTGAAACACAGCTTTCGCAGAGGAGTGATTGACTGTACACTGTTCATCAAAGAAAAGAATGATGACTTACTGCTAGTTCAGATCTATGTTGATGACATAATCTTCGGTTCCAAAAACAAAGCATTATGTAAAGAATTTGAAGCAGTAATGAAAGCTGAATTTGAGATGAGTGTCATGGGTGAGATGAAGTTCTTTCTCGGGGTTACAGGTGGATCAGACTCCAAAAGGAATATGTCCGCATCAGACCAAGTATGTAGGCGATATTCTCAATCGGTTTGATATGGAAAATTCTTCCGCAGCTGGGACTCCACTTGCTACAAACACTGACGTCGCACCCGACGAAAATGGTGATCTGGTAGATGCCACTATGTATCGAGGAATGATCGGATCTCTCATGACCTCACTACCTCAAGACCTGATATCATTTACGCGATATTTCTATGCTCCAGATATCAGGCGAAACCTAAAATCAACTAGCTCATTGGCGTCAAAAGGATATTTCGTTATCTGAAGGGTACTCTAATACTTGGGTTGTGGTATCCTCATGATGATAACTTTGAGCTTACAGCGTATAGAGATTCGGATTATGCGGCTGCAAAATGAACTACAAGTCCGTGTCAGCAGGATGTCAATTCTTTGGGAGAAGATTAGTCACGTGGCAGTGTAAGAAGCAGCCATCGGTTGCTCTGTCAACTTGTGAAGCTGAATACGTTGCTGCTGCAAGCTGCTATTCACAAATCATCTGGATTCAACAGCAAATGCGGGACTACGGGTTAAAATTCTCTAACACTCCTATCTTTGTTGGTAATTCTGTTGCTATAGCCGTAACTAAAAATCTGGTCCAACATCCTAAGACCAAACACATCAGCATTAAATATCATTTTATACATGATTGTTTTGAAAAGAACTTAACCAATGTTGTTAAAATAAATACGGATTTTCAACGCGCTGACCCCTACACAAAAGCGTTTGATAAACCAAGATTTTTATATCTGTTAGAGGTCAATGGCGTGAAAAAGAAATGTGAAGTGATTCCAGAAGATGAAAATGCTTAGTCTGATAAACGTTTAGTTTTTATTTCCTTTTATTTTTTTCTTATTTTAATTTTCATGTCTTAAAAATCCAAAAACACAAAAAGATTTTCGGTGTTAGAATTTTAGGGGGAGAATAGGTTAGTTTAGTAGTAAATTAGTTATTTTATTTAATTACTTAAAAAACGAGGGAGGAGGATAGTCTAGTTAATAGAAATTAGATCTTATCTGTGTTAATGTTTCAATGTCTTATGGAAAATGATAGCACACAGGAACAAAGTGTTTAGGACTTTAAACGAATTTAACTGATAAAATACAAAATTCGAAGTATAAGTCTGAGAAGTCTAAGCAACATAAAAGGAAAAATGATAGTAAAACTAGATAATACTAAGGTAACACAGAGAAAGTAGACCTAGAGGTTGCTAGATCACTAGATGATGTGTCGGTAGATTCAACACAATAGATAAGTACACTTCATTAGTGAGTTCAAGCTTAAACTAAGTTGTTTAACAAGCTGTGGGTTATCATCTTATCCCTGGTTAACACAATCAACGAAGTTCCAATAAGGGGATTACGAGCAAAATTAACACCACAAATGTGTGCGGATGACCATAAAAATGAGCAAAGCACATAAAAAATGCAAAAAGAAATCAAGCTAATAACCTATGTTATTGGTGCGATTTGTGCAAAAAGAATATAATTGCTCAAACAAGAAGATAGGTTGTGTGCCTCTTTGCTGTGCAGTAGCACCGACCTGAGGATAAGCATAACCTAAATATTCTAGAATTCATTGTTGTTTGCGCCTCTCTGCTGTGCGATGGTACTGACCCGAGGCTTTGCATCTCTTTAAAAGCTCTTAGAATAGTTTCTTCTTGTCAAAATACCTGTAGACCGCTCAAATATCACTTGAGGAACGTTGATTACCATATAAGTGTGGGATCCACAAATGCTTGTTGAAATAATTAAACCTTAAATCATCACCAATATGTGTCAAAAAATCTGTGTATGGATTTAAGAGGAGAAGTATACTGACAATCATCGTGAGCTGCAATTATTAAAAGTCCAAATCATTGTGTGTATCTTACAGTACTAGTATGATTTCCTACACGTGCTAATGTCTCTTGATGAAAACTAGAATCTAGCATCAAAAGGCTTTGAGAAAATGTCCAAATGATTTGATAAACCTGTATGATTCTAAAATGAATCATTCCAGTTATGATCAAAATAACTTGATGCTATACTGTGTAGAAAGGAAATCTGGTAGATACTTATCTTAGGATTTCAACCTCACACAAAATTACAAAAATAAGTTTTAGTTTTGTCTCTTAGTTCTAGTTACTTAATTTGCTTAATTTTTTGCCAGTTTAGTTGCTAAACATCAGACTATGCATTGGAATTATATCTGGGATTAAATCACTAAAAAGGGTCACGTCTGAGGTGACCAAACGAGTTTTCAACTGTTAAAAGGATCACGTCCGAGGTGATCAAAAGCTTTCTAAGTTAAAATGGTCATGTCTGAGATGATCACTGCTTATAATGTTTTATCAATTGTTAATAGGGTTGAGAGTCAAATGGTTATAAAGTCAAACCATAAGTATGAGCCATACTCACGACTGGACCATGAGTATGGACCAGCCGTACGATTGGACCATACGTATGAGCCAAATCATACGAATAGAGGTGACCGACTGTGCCATTCGCACGAAGGGAGGTGACCGACTGTGCCAGTCGCACGACTTATCTTCAATCGCATGATTGGAGGTGACAGAATGTGTCGGTCGCACGGCTGACCCTCAGTCGCACGAATCAAGTATGCGACTAGGTTCAGTCGCACGCCTGGAGGAAGCCCTAGTATAAATAGAGGGGGAGTCGGTCGCACATTCTCATTCACCCCTCAATCGCTCTCAAACGCACGACACACCATTACTCTACCAAAATTTCGTTTGATTGATATAGACCATTGTTTTGTAGTATCCTAACGATTTGTACTGCTCTTCCAGGTAATGCGCGATGTGGTGCAACTCAAAGATCAATAAATTTGTGCCCTAATGATCGAACTTAAAGCCTAAATATAACCGAGACTTAGTTTAACAAATAAACCAATAAAACTAAGTATCTTGATCAAATAAAAGTTATTAAGTGTTAAGTTGGACATTTGCAAAACTGATGAGTCAAACCATAACGTCTAACATCATGTTTTGCTCAAAATTTGAATTTGACTAGAAAAATAGTCTGTCATGCTAATGGACGCCCTGATGAACTTCAATCGCACGACTGAGCTATGCGAATGGCTCAATCGCATGACTGAGATGGACAAATGGATAAATCGCACGACTGAATCATGTGCATGAGTTCATTCGTACGACTGGTGTAAACGCATGAGAGAACATATGACTAAACCCAGTCGTATGACTCAGTCCGTACGTATGAGCTCATTCGCACGACTAGATCTCATTCGCACAGTCTATTCGCACGACTAGATCTCAGCCGCACAGCCCATTCGCACGACTAGATCTCAGTTACACAGTCCATTCGCACGACAGAACAAAAGCTTTCAAGTCCAATAAATCAAATTGTTATTGATTGACACTTACTAATGTTTATTTACTTTGTGTAAACTAGGGGTGTTAAAAATATCCGAATCCGAATCTGAAATATCCGAAAATCCAAAATTTGGATATCCAAAAATTCGGATATCCGAAAATTCGGATATCCGAACTTCGGATATCCGAAATTTTGGATTCGGATTCGGATAGTGATTTTCAGAATTTTCGGATATTTCGGATATCCGAAATATCTGAAATATCTGAAATATTTTTATAAAAATTTAAAAACATTAAATATTAATTATATATTTCGGATATTTTTAGATATTTAGGACATTTTAATAAAAAACTTCGAATATCCGATAAAAAATTTAATAAAAATTATTAAATTTTTATAAAATTTATTAAATAATACAAAATTTCTTTGCATTCGGATACCCGAATGGATATCCGAATCCGAATCCGAAATTTCGGATATCCGAAATTCGGATATCCAAAATTTCGGATTCGGATTCGGATAGTGAAATTCACTATCCGAAATTTTCGGATATCCAAAATTCGGATATCCGAATATCGGATATCCGAAAATGAACACCCCTAGTGTAAACTAGATGGCGAGTCGGGACTATGAGCACAAAGCATAATATTTGTGCTCATCTAGATCTGTCCTCAAGGAATACGGCTGAGTTCTAGAGCATTATCACATTCTTACGGAGATCGAGGATATTTCGTGCCATCTCGACGCCGTGCACACCATACCGATCAGTTCAGCAGGCTTTTTGGGAAAGCGTTATCGTCGACAGGTCCTCCGAGCCTCACTATATCAGGAGCTACATTTTTGGGGAGGCTATTGAGATCTGATGCGTGCGGATAGTATATATACTTTGATAAAGTTTTTTCGCACAAATTCAGTTTTAAATGGTTATTACTAATACTAACTACACACACAAAAGGAAAGTGTACCTATCGTGAGGTAATATAGTGTTGGTAAGAACCGAGTATCAATCCGTGGACACACTAAGCCTACTCAACAACCCTCATAATTGACTATTAATTTTGATTTAGAAAATGATAAGTTAAACTAAATAACAATAAATAAAGATTTTTAAAGATAGATTGAGACTTTTGGTGATTCTTTCAGTGAAGTAAGACTGTTATCCTAATTTAGATTACACTTATGCAACTGTGATGAATTGGTGATGTGATTAAAGATATTGATTAAAGTAATTATGTTAATGTATATAAATATGAGCTGGCGCGAATTCTCGTCTATCCGCTCCGTATTGACTAGGACCACGTCAGGTTGAGATTTACTGCTTAGGTCAAAGCCCTAGTAATGTAGGTAAATCTTTTGTGTCCTTTTCGACATACGATTTCTGAAAACATAACTTAATGTAAGAAGAGAGTTGATCAAGTTCCTTTCTAACATACCATTAATTTTAGAAAACCATAACAATTACTGTAGATTTCTCAGACTAATAAAAGGGAACCCGTAAATGATCAGAAAGTTAAGGTGATATGATTTCTAATAACCATCTCTAGTTAATTAGCCATAGATTTATTATGAATAAAAGTTGATCATACGTTTTTCAACCGTGTATGACAATCACAATTACAAATCATAAGTTTATAACTTCCCATTCAAATGTAGGTGCTACCCATCGAAAGTTTTCCCAAGACCACCATAATATTAATATAATATAAATCACACCATTAGTTTATCACAAATTACATAAGGTTTCACTAAATTAGGATAACAAATGAAGTTTAGCTCATAATAAGCTTGAACCTAACAACAAAGATAGAAGATAGTAATGAAATCATTGATAAATTAGAATAATCAAACCGGTGATTCAATATGGATGATGTTAAATTAGGATAACAAATGTAACACCCCGAAATTTCATTTAAAAGAAAAGAAAAAGAAAAGTAAATAGAAAGAATAGATAATGGGCAAAAGTGGAGGGGGATAAAGTGTACAAGGTACAAAACCTTATTTTTTTTAAGGTTTAAAGGGGGCATGGCCGCCCATCCCTCCTTCACTATCTTCAATCGGCTGAAAGGAAGAAAGAAGAGAGAGAAAGCTCTCGGTTCTAGAGAGAGAAAGAGGAGGAAGCAGCTGAAAAGGTGAGTTTTCTTTTATATGAGTTCGGTTTCAGCTGGGTTTCGAGTTCTAAACCGAAGTTCTTGGTGATTTGTGTCTGTTCTCGGGACTTAGGAGCAGAATTCGAAGGTGTGTCTCGGATTTGTAGTGAGCTACTGAAAGATTGTTTCAGGTGAGTTTCTAGACCCCCTTTTTACCTGTTTTAAACGTTTTGGGGCTGGAAAATGCATGTATATATGTTTTTATAAATTTGGGTTTGATACCCGTATGATATGAATGTATGTATGTTTATGTTTATGTTAGATTTATGCCTAGAATCATGTGTATATGTTTAGTACTAGGCATTCTGATGTTGGGAATTTGAAATATGAATTAGTCATATGAGCAGGTTACTAAAACCACTAACAAGCCCAATTAGTAGTAATATGCTTGAAATTTGGACTTAGAATAACTAAGTGCAAGGTAATGTGTCCAATAGTGCTTATACGCCCAGGAAATTTCCTTAGAAATATTCTAAGTAAGGTTATGAGTCCAAGCATGTAATATGTCCAACAGTCCTAAAACGCCCAGACTTATAAGTCTGAAAATTTTACTAAGTATGAGGGTGAAAAGTCTGGACCTTGGTCGTATGACCAGAGAATTTTCTAAGTGTAGGGTGAGAAGTCCAACAGGACTCATACGCCCAACAGGGGTCATACGCCCAGACCCGAGAATTTTTCTAAGTGTAAGCTCAGAAGTCCAACAGGGCTCATACGGCCAACAGGATCAAACGCCCAACAGGGCTCATACGCCTAACAGGGCTTATACGCCCAACACTTAGAATTTTTTTTAGGAATTTTCTGAGAATCTGGATTTCAATGATTTGACCAGGGTTGACTAGGGTCAATTAATGATGATGTTTTGGGTGCACGAAATGATGATTAAGGATTGACCCTTGTTATTATTACTGACATTATTATCAGTAGTTTATTATTATTAACAATATTATTATTATTATTAATTTAATATTGTTGAATAGGAGATGTGCATGTGATGAAGATTATGATTTGTATATAGGGGAGTGATACGTTATCTTTCTTCGTTAAATAGTTTTAAAACTTACGTATTACGCTTTATAATACATATTGTATGACGTTACGTGGGGTAATGTATGAACGCACGAATTAATGAACGTAAAGTATTACGTAACGAAGAGAAAGATAATGAAAGAGGAACATGATGATGAAGGCATGTATTAACGAATGAATGAAAAGAAGAATGATGATGAACACATGCATTAATGAACGAACGAATTATGTCTTGCAAGCATTGAATAACGCGATTGGTCCTTCTCTGTGATTGACCATGGTCATGGTACCTCTACCGCTTACCTCTAGTACCGTGGCATACGTTTTGTTGTTCATATGTTGACTCCGGCCCGGTAGCTAATAACGATCGGGGTGTAGCATATGGTATTGGTACAATTCACCTTTCAATGTGCAAGTAAGTATGAACGGGATTCTTGTCATTCGACCACAGTAATCATAGCCAAGTGCTATGAAGTGGGTAAAGCCTGACAGAATCCATACGAGAAGTTAAAGATAACAATATATAACGAATGACGAAGTACAATTGAACGAATGAAAACGTGAGAGATTTGCAAGCGAAGTGTACCAAAGTGCACGGTCCTAAATGCCACAAGCTCAACCGCGTGAGGTTCAACTAATCTTTAAGAGTGCACGTAGAGGTTCCAGTCATGAGTCTGACCTTCGGTGTGGTACACGGTGTATAGTAGGTACCCACATAGTGGGGGTGTGGAATGTCATGGTTACCCACATAGTGGGGGTGTAGTATGTCAGGTTACCCACTTCGGTGGGGGTGTCGTTACCCACTTCGGTGGGGGTGATGTTACCCACTTCGGTGGGGGTGTAGTTACCCATTTCGGTGGGGGTGATGTTACCCACTTCGGTGGGGGTGTAGTTACCCACTTCGGTGGGGGTGATGTTACCCATTTCGGTGGGGGTGTAGTTACCCACTTTGGTGGGGGTGATGTTACCCATTTCGGTGGGGGTGTAGCTACCCACTTCGGTGGGGGAGATGTTACCCATTTCGGTGGGGGTGTTGTTACCCGAGTTATGTTTAACTTCGGGGTTGTGGCATGAGGCCAAACATATTTATGAGGTGAGCGACTTTGTGTTGCAACAGACTCGGATGAAGTTCAATCTCTATGATTGACTCGTACGAGATCTTTGTCGCGTATCCCGGTGCTGTGCTAGTCCACGGACATGAGTCGGGGATATTGCATGAGACAAGATCTAGATGAGAATGAGAAATATGAAAGAAATTTTTGTACGGTCTAGGGGTAATAGAGTGTCGGTCTATGGACTGAGAGCCATAGGGGCACCAGTATGTTAGAGTATGCCTTGTCGGCTCATGGGTATGAACCACGAGGGCAGAGAAGGGAGGTGACCCTTAGAGATTTGCATGCTTAACAAATGAAAGTTAAAGAACGAACGAATGATAGTAATGAACGGAGGAACACAATGATAACGTATGAAATGGGATCCATGTCACTTGACCTCAGTAATCCTGGCTGTGTGCCATGAAGAGGGTAAAGTTTGACTGGACCTAGATAAAAGTGAAAGATAGAGGATACATGAAAGTAATGAACGTACTAATAAATGAAATGAACGTAAGAATGAACGTAACGTACGTAAAGACGAATGTAACGAACGTATGAGTGAAAGTAAGAAACGCACGAACGAAAGCTAATGAATGAATGATGAAGATAATAATAATATTATTTACGTGTATGTATGCTGTATGATTGTATGTATAAAAGAACGGTTTTTGGATGGAAAGTAAAGTATGTTTTATTATAAAATAGAACTCACTCAGCAACGCTGACGTTTTATGTATTTTCCAGTTGGCAGGTATGTTGCTGAGGATGGCACGAGGTGACTACTCAGTTGTTGAGGCTGGCATCCATATTTTGACATGTCAATGTATTTTGAAATGAAAAAGAATGTTTTAATGAAATAAATGACATGTTTTTGTTATTAATGAATGTTTTTAAATTCCACTGCGAGTAAATATGTGTTCTAAAACGTTTTATGTGTGATGAATGACCAACTGTGAGGTGCCCGGGAACGGGGCCTTACAAGTTGGTATCAGAGCCAAAGTTTAAGTGAATTGGGTAAAATTTTTCAGAATAAACCTTAACTTAAACTGAGAATGGGACGGAAAGGGAAGGGATGCCAAACTGAGTAGCTGCGTGCCATCAGGTATTTTCTTAAAGTTAACCAGCATTGTGTGCGCATGTTATGTATTTATGTGTTACTGTTAGATTTAGATGCTAATATAGTCAGGACAGGTAATGCTCGGGGTGTGAAGAGTAGAGTAAGTGGCTAATTACAACTGATCACCGTAATTAGGGACTTACTATACTTGACATGAACTGAGCTATTCCCTTGAATGACCATGTTAATGTTTAAATCTTTTAGTGTAAGTTAGAGAATGGCCGGTGGTAGACCTTCTAAGGCTTCCCGTGGTGGAGGTAGTGACGGAACACCACGAGCCACGAGAGCACGATCTAGGGTGGAACAGGTGGTTCACGAGGAGCCCGAAACACCTCAACCGGGAGGTGGCGATGAGAGTGCTAACTTGAGAGCCTCGGTGAATGAGGCGGTAGTTGAAGAAGTGCATCAGGTCATGCAGACGATCCTACCGTCTGTAGTGACCAAGGTGGTAAAGGCTGTTAGAGACGAGGAAAGACAGGAAAGGGGTAGAACATCGGGCTCAAGGAGACGGCCCGAGACTGAAACGGTTTTCTTCGATGACGAAGAGGAAGAAGAGCCTGCGCCGGAGACGGCACGAGGCTGTGATTATGGGGCGTTTCGGCGATGCAAACCCCCAACTTTTGATGGTAATGGCACTGCTGCCGCGGCTCATCGTTGGGTCAGAGAGATGGAAGCGGTGCTGGAAATTAGTGAGTGCCGGGAAGATCAGAAAGTTAAGTTTGCCACTCATTCTTTCGTGGACTCAGCTTTGTGCTGGTGGGACAACATAGTCCAAGTTGAGGGTAGTCGGGCTATCGGAAGGATGAGATGGCCAGAGTTAAAGAGGTTAGTGATTGAGGAGTTCTGTCCTCACCGTGAGATGGACAAGGTAGAAAGGGAATTCCTGCAGTTAGAAGCGGGGACGATGACGCATCAACAGTACACGACAAAGTTTAACGAGATGGCACGTCTGGTGCCGGATCAGGTGACTCCTCTATCCCGAAAGATAAAGCGGTATATTCAGGGTTTGCCAGTAGATATTCGCAGGCACATGATCGCTGCCCGACCGAGTACGTTTAGGTCGACGGTAGATTTGGCGGGAAGGTTATACGATGAAAGATCGATGGTGGTGACAGAAGCTAGCAAGAAAGGAGAAGGCGATCGGGATTGGAACGGGAAGCGATTGGAACGTGGCGAAGTCGCTCCAAGTTACAAAGGTGCACGGGTGGATGATCAGCGTGTAGTCATAACTGAGACGGGGTCGGAAAGGTGTGACAAGTGTGGACACAAGCACCCCGGGGAATGTAGACTGGGGACCAATGTCTGTTTCCGTTGTGGTAGGACCGGACATGTGGCGAAGAACTGCGGTATGGGGAGGTGTTATTCTTGTGGGGAGGAAGGTCACATGAGCAGGGATTGTGAGAAGCCAAGGGCGGAAGGTTCGGGAGTGAAGAAGGCTGGAAGAGAAGGACGGAGGGCAAACGCAGCAACTACACGATGACGCGGGAGGAGGCTAGGGTGAACCCCGATGTTACGTCAGGTATGTTTCTAGTCAATTAACTTTTAGCCTTTGTGTAGTTTGATTATGGCTCTGGTTTCATTCCTGCTGCCTTTTTGTGATAAGTTGCATGTTAGGAATAGAAAGATATGTCATTCGACTTAGGAGCTACTATAGGTAAGTCTACTAGATTACCCAGTGCGCTAAAGGACCCCGCAATAGATTTGAGAGAGCGCTTGTTTTTCTGTTAGACCATCCCTGATAGACGTAGGTGGATAGACGTACACCTCCGGGTGAATCGAATAGTAACTTATGAGGCAAGCACCAAGTGCTGCAAAAGAGATGGATTGATTGGTGGTGCCCGATAAAATTTCGGTGCCGATCTGCGACAATGGATTATGATGAAGGCTTCACCGGGAAGGATGTACGACGATCTGAAGAGAACGGAAACAAAAGAAGAAGGAACATCGATGAGCCCTTCGATGTAGAGATTACTATTAGTGGGTTCACTAGGTTACCTGATGCCCTAGGGGATTGCGTGATGCAATTAAGAAATTTATGTCACCTGTTGTCTAAGGAACAATTTCAGCCTTTGAGTGGTTCATTGAACGGCAACGTACGATAATTTCGACGTTGTAACAAACAAGTAGAATGGGAGGTTGAAAGTAAAGGAAAGAGCTAAATTTGGATTGAGTCACCAAATAAGCCGAATTGTCTTTCTTGTCAGTGTTGGGTTGCCAAAGGGTCATTACTCATACGTAAAGAACATCAGATAAGGGCTAGCAACTATACGCAAGTTGATGGCCGTGTTTTTCAAGCATTAAGGCTGAAGGGTCTCAGTGATGCTCTGAAGCTCAATGATTATGACGCCGAGACTTTGCTCGGATATTGTGATGATTCTTTTAATCGTAGTGACCGCACTCTACATGGCATGTTTGAGGTCGCAGGTGCTGGTCAAATAATCATTGATCAGTATGCATGGGTTGCCAATGCAGAATAGTCAAAGATAGACCAGAAATCGGATGTCGATAAATGATGTAGAGCGATTGAATTCCAGATGAGAGACTGGAAGAAGAGGTGAAACAGTATTGCCATAAGGGATTAAGGAACAACAGGTTTCGGGGACGAAACCCCTTTAAGGGGGGTAGACTTGTAACACCCCGAAATTTCATTTAAAAGAAAAGAAAAAGAAAAGTAAATAGAAAGAATAGATAATGGGCAAAAGTGGAGGGGGATAAAGTGTACAAGGTACAAAACCTTATTTTTTTAAGGTTTAAAGGGGGCATGGCCGCCCATCCCTCCTTCACTATCTTCAATCGGCTGAAAGGAAGAAAGAAGAGAGAGAAAGCTCTCGGTTCTAGAGAGAGAAAGAGGAGGAAGCAGCTGAAAAGGTGAGTTTTCTTTTATATGAGTTCGGTTTCAGCTGGGTTTCGAGTTCTAAACCGAAGTTCTTGGTGATTTGTGTCTGTTCTCGGGACTTAGGAGCAGAATTCGAAGGTGTGTCTCGGATTTGTAGTGAGCTACTGAAAGATTGTTTCAGGTGAGTTTCTAGACCCCCTTTTTACCTGTTTTAAACGTTTTGGGGCTGGAAAATGCATGTATATATGTTTTTATAAATTTGGGTTTGATACCCGTATGATATGAATGTATGTATGTTTATGTTTATGTTAGATTTATGCCTAGAATCATGTGTATATGTTTAGTACTAGGCATTCTGATGTTGGGAATTTGAAATATGAATTAGTCATATGAGCAGGTTACTAAAACCACTAACAAGCCCAATTAGTAGTAATATGCTTGAAATTTGGACTTAGAATAACTAAGTGCAAGGTAATGTGTCCAATAGTGCTTATACGCCCAGGAAATTGCCTTAGAAATATTCTAAGTAAGGTTATGAGTCCAAGCATGTAATATGTCCAACAGTCCTAAAACGCCCAGACTTATAAGTCTGAAAATTTTACTAAGTATGAGGGTGAAAAGTCTGGACCTTGGTCGTATGACCAGAGAATTTTCTAAGTGTAGGGTGAGAAGTCCAACAGGACTCATACGCCCAACAGGGGTCATACGCCCAGACCCGAGAATTTTTCTAAGTGTAAGCTCAGAAGTCCAACAGGGCTCATACGGCCAACAGGATCAAACGCCCAACAGGGCTCATACGCCTAACAGGGCTTATACGCCCAACACTTAGAATTTTTTTTAGGAATTTTCTGAGAATCTGGATTTCAATGATTTGACCAGGGTTGACTAGGGTCAATTAATGATGATGTTTTGGGTGCGAGAAATGATGATTAAGGATTGACCCTTGTTATTATTACTGACATTATTATCAGTAGTTTATTATTATTAACAATATTATTATTATTATTAATTTAATATTGTTGAATAGGAGATGTGCATGTGATGAAGATTATGATTTGTATATAGGGGAGTGATACGTTATCTTTCTTCGTTAAATAGTTTTAAAACTTACGTATTACGCTTTATAATACATATTGTATGACGTTACGTGGGGTAATGTATGAACGCACGAATTAATGAACGTAAAGTATTACGTAACGAAGAGAAAGATAATGAAAGAGGAACATGATGATGAATGCATGTATTAACGAATGAACGAAAATAAGAATGATGATGAACACATGCATTAATGAACGAACGAATTATGTCTTGCAAGCATTGAATAACGCGATTGGTCCTTCTCTGTGATTGACCATGGTCATGGTACCTCTACCGCTTACCTCTAGTACTGTGGCATACGTTTTGTTGTTCATATGTTAACTCCGGCCCGGTAGCTAATAACGATCGGGGTGTAGCATATGGTATTGGTACAATTCACCTTTCAATGTGCAAGTAAGTATGAACGGGATTCTTGTCATTCGACCACAGTAATCATAGCCAAGTGCTATGAAGTGGGTAAAGTCTGACAGAATCCATACGAGAAGTTAAAGATAACAATATATAACGAATGATGAAGTACAATTGAACGAATGAAAACGTGAGAGATTTGCAAGCGAAGTGTACCAAAGTGCACGGTCCTAAATGCCACAAGCTTAACCGCGTGAGGTTCAACTAATCTTTAAGAGTGCACGTAGAGGTTCCAGTCATGAGACTGACCTTCGGTGTGGTACACGGTGTATAGTAGGTACCCACATAGTGGGGGTGTGGAATGTCATGGTTACCCACATAGTGGGGGTGTAGTATGTCAGGTTACCCACTTCGGTGGGGGTGTAGTTACCCACTTCGGTGGGGGTGATGTTACCCACTTCGGTGGGGGTGTAGTTACCCATTTCGGTGGGGGTGATGTTACCCACTTCAGTGGGGGTGTAGTTACCCATTTCGGTGGGGGTGATGTTACCCATTTCGGTGGGGGTGTAGTTTCCCACTTCGGTGGGGGTGATGTTACCCATTTCGGTGGGGGTGTAGCTACCCACTTCGGTGGGGGAGATGTTACCCATTTCGGTGGGGGTGTTGTTACCCGAGTTATGTTTAACTTCGGGGGTGTGGCATGAGGCCAAACATATTTATGAGGTGAGCGACTTTGTGTTGCAACAGACTCGAATGGAGTTCAATCTCTGTGATTGACTCGTACGGTATCTTTGTCGCGTATCCCGGTGCTGTGCTAGTCCACGGACATGAGTCGGGGATATTGCATGAGACAAGATCTAGATGAGAATGAGAAATATGAAAGAAAGTCTTGCACGGTCTAGGGGTAATAGAGTGTCGGTCTATGGACTGAGAGCCATAGGGGAACCAGTATGTTAGAGTATGCCTTGTCGGCTCATGGGTATGAACCACGAGGGCAGAGAAGGGAGGTGACCCTTAGAGATTTGCATGCTTAACAAATGAAAGTTAAAGAACGAACGAATGATAGTAATGAACGGAGGAACACAATGATAACGTATGAAATGGGATCCATGTCACTTGACCTCAGTAATCCTGGCTGTGTGCCATGAAGAGGGTAAAGTTTGACTGGACCTAGATAAAAGTGAAAGATAGAGGATACATGAAAGTAATGAACGTACTAATAAATGAAATGAACGTAAGAATGAACGTAACGTACGTAAAGACGAATGTAACGAACGTATGAGTGAAAGTAAGAAACGCACGAACGAAAGCTAATGAATGAATGATGAAGATAATAATAATATTATTTACGTGTATGTATGCTGTATGATTGTATGTATAAAAGAACGGTTTTTGGATGGAAAGTAAAGTATGTTTTATTATAAAACTAGAACTCACTCAGCAACGCTGACGTTTTATGTATTTTCCAGTTGGCAGGTATGTTGCTGAGGATGGCACGAGGTGACTACTCAGTTGTTGAGGCTGGCATCCATATTTTGACATGTCAATGTATTTTGAAATGAAAAAGAATGTTTTAATGAAACAAATGACATGTTTTTGTTATTAATGAATGTTTTTAAATTCCGCTGCGAGTAAATATGTGTTCTAAAACGTTTTATGTGCGATGAATGACCAACTGTGAGGTGCCCGGGAACGGGGCCTTACAACAAATGAAGTTTAGATCATAATAAGCTTGAACCTAACAACAAAGATAGAAGATAGTAATGAAATCATCGATAAATTAGAACAATCAAACCGGTGATTCACTATGGATGATGTTAAACGATCCCGAGCTTCTTCTTAGTGTTAAATGGACCGCCAAAACCTTCTAAGGACCTCCAAAGGCTTGGTTCCCGAGAGGGAACACCAGCACTTCACCTCCCAAAAGTATCTTCTAAAAGTTGCAAATGAAGTCCTATTTATAGGCTTTCTGGAGTGTTTAAGCACGGCCCCGTGCCTAAAAGGCACGGCCCCGTGCTAGTATAATGTATGTAAAAGTTGGTCGGCTAGTACGCTCAGAGCTTGTCGGGCACGACCCCGTGTTAAATGGGGCACGAACCCGTGTTTGTGGTGGGGCACGGCCCCGTGCCTCCTGGGGCATGCCCCCGTGCCTCGGGTCGGGGAACCGTACTTTTTGTCCTGCCGGACCAACAAACACGGGGGTGTGTTGATTTAAGCATGGGGGTGTGTTTCAGGCTAGGCATGGGGGCGTGCCTCATGATGCACGGCCCCATGCTTGAATTCCAAAACTTGGTTTTCTTCATTTTCTTCTTATTTATGCTCCTTTCGTTCATCTTGGTCTTTTCCAAGCCTGAAAACACAATATGAATGATTTAGGAATCAAATCATCATTTTCAGTAAGAGTTTATAGAATAATTGATGTGCAATTGATATGTTTTATATGTATAATTTGAAGCACATCAAATATCCCCACACTTAAACTTTGCTTGTCCTCAAGCAAAATCACTCACAATAGCAACACCATCGAAAACCAAATAACTCAAGACATAAATATGTTTTTCAAGAACTATACAAGAAAACTTGGTTTACCCAAATATAATCTGTTGGGCACATGTGGAACGATATCCTTTCAAGCAATAGAATGGTTTCTAAATATTTTTAGCATGCAAAAATTCACACTTCTCACAAGGTGCACTCACACTTGGCTATATATATGGAATCATACATAAGATGAAGTATGACTAATACGCTCAATTACCGAGTATGAATACGTGTGAAATCATATGCTTGGTAAGGGATCAAATCTCCACCTAGTTAGGTATTTACTTGCATAAATCATTAGGTCTTTGATAGGTTAAAACTTGGCTTAGGTTTAGGTAAGGATTATTTGGGGAAAAAAGTGGCTAATGCTAAAAACAACGGTTTTGGCTTATTTCATAAACTAAAGGGAAACCAATAAAATGGTTCTTTATACAATACTCAAGCTGGAAGGGATATGCTAACTTGAGGACTCGTTTATGGTCAGATCGTCAAGACCGTATTGCACTTTCAAAAACTGGACCTCCTCCTTAACCCGATGATATACGTAGCTATCCTTTTTAAAGGGTCGTTCGGCTTGGAGCCTAATTGCACCCAACGGATTTGGATGTCGAATTCTTGGATTCGGTTTGGTTTTTGTTGCACTTTCCTTCGTGAAACCAGTCCCCCACACGTTGGGCATCTTTCATATCATTTTTCCATTCTTGAACACATATCTTGAAGTACCACAAAATGATGGAACTAGTTTTCTTCTTCTTCGTTTTTTTTCTTTTTTCTTTTTTTTGGAAATAAGCCAATGCATGTCTTTAACGAAAACGGGTATTGTTGAACGCTTTTTGGTTAAATGGCTCAGTGGTTTGAGTGATGGAAAATGAAAATTTTTAAGCTCAACGGGGCTAACTAGGGATAATGCTTGGGTAAGGATATTTGAAAATGGTAGAGGCTCGAATGTCGGGTTTTCCTAATTGCCTAAATCCTTTTTATGCAAGAAACACTTATAAGGTTTTGAAATGCATACCCAAAACAAGTTCTAATTCACACGCCATATAAGGCACCCTCAATATATCCATAATGAAAGCAAAAATAAATAAATGCAAAAGCTTATTTAAGGCTCAAAAATAAGCTCACACATAGGATGGAATTGGGTATAAGTGTTTCATTTTACATGTTTGGATATTTTTACCAACTCGTTTTGCTTTTCAGGATATCACAAAAAACATTTTTAAAGTTATTTGGGTTTGCTTTATTTGCTTATTTATTTCTCAAAAACGTATATTTATATTTTGTTTTATCGAAAATTGTTTCATGTTTCCTGTGTTGTTGCCACAAACATTAAAACTAGAGTGACTTTTTACAAAAGATTTAATTATAACTTGGACCTATTTATAAGCAAAGTATCAAGCATAGATACCCTTCCCCACACTTAAACTTCACATTGTCCTCAATGTGATTAACAATAAATATTAAGTATAGAAAGGCAAACGAAAACTCCCCTAAGATGATGAGTCAAATGCGTGCGATCGTTTTTCCACAGCCGCCTTGAATGAGCTCAAAAGAATACATCGGGATTAATCTAAAACATCACCAATTTATTTAAGCCAGAAAGTTAAATTCCTAAGCACATAGAATAAAAATAAAAAGACTGAAAGTAACATAGAGCCATGTTTTGGTTACGGGTCCTTGCCTAGACCCTTACCCATACTTAGTTTTTAATGAGGTGGAGGTTTATCACCTCCGAGAAAATCTTAGTTGGTACATCGATTTGGCTATTAACCGATGACCATTAACTTTGAAGCTTAGTCCCTCATTGTTTTTAACCTTGATATCATTATGTGGATTGACTTCTTCTTTTTTTTAATAATTATTTATTTTTTTTTTGAAGTAAAACAAAATAGTCAAAAATTTAAATTGCCTTTCAAACTACCATGTGTCCCCGGCAACGGCGCCAAAAACTTAATGCGTGCGGATAGTATATATAGACTTTGATATAGGTTTTTCGCACAAATTCAGTTTTAAATGGTTATTACTAATACTAACTACACACACAAAAGGCAAGTGTACCTATCGTGAGGTAATATAGTGTTGGTAAGAACCGAGTATCAATCCGTGGACACACTAAGCCTACTCAACAACCCTCATAATTGACTATTAATTTTGATTTAGAAAATGATAAGTTAAACAAAATAACAATAAATAAAGATTTTAAAAGATAGATTGAGACTTTTGGTGATTCTTTCAGTGAAGTAAGACTGTTATCCTAATTTAGATTACACTTATGCAACTGTGATGAATTGGTGATGTGATTAAAGATATTGATTAAGATAATTATGTTAATGTTTATAAATATGAGCTGGCGCGATTTCTCGTCTATCCGCTCCTTAGTGACTAGGACCACGTCAGGTTGAGATTTACTGCTTAGGTCAAAGCCCTAGTAATGTAGGTAAATCTTTTGTGTCCTTTTCGACATACGATTTCTGAAAACATAACTTAATGTAAGAAGAAAGTTGATCAAGTTCCTTTCTAACATAACATTAATTTTAGAAAACCATAACAATTACTGTAGATTTCTCAGATTAATAAAAGGAAACCCGTAAATGATCAGAAAGTTAAGGTGATATGATTTCTAATAACCATCTCTAGTTAATTAGCCATAGATTTATTATGAATAAAAGTTGATCATACGTTTTTCAACCGTGTATGACAATCATAATTACAAATCATAAGTTTATAACTTCCCATTCAAATGTAGGTGCTACCTATCGAATGTTTTCCCAAGACCACCATAATATTAATATAATATAAATCACACCATTAGTTTATCACAAATTACATAAGGTTTCACTAAATTAGGATAACAAATGAAGTTTAGCTCATAATAAGCTTGAACCTAACAACAAAAATAGAAGATAGTAATGAAATCATCGATAAATTAGAACAATCAAACCGTTGATTCAATATGGATGATGTTAAATTAGGATAACAAATGAAGTTTAGATCATAATAAGCTTGAACCTCACAACAAAGATAGAAGATAGTAATGAAATCATCGATAAATTAGAACAATCAAACCGGTGATTCACTATGGATGATGTTAAACGATCCCGAGCTTCTTCTTAGTGTTGAATGGACCTCCAAAACCTTCTAAGGACCTCCAAAGGCTTGGTTCCCGAGAGGGAACACCAGCACTTCACCTCCCAAAAGCATCTTCTAAAAGTTGCAAATGAAGTCCTATTTATAGGCTTTCTGGAGTGTTGAAGCACGGCACCGTGCCTAAAAGGCACGGCCTCGTGCTAGTACAATGTATGTAAAAGTTGGTCGGCTAGTACGCTCAGAGCTTGTCGGGCACGGCCCCGTGTTAAATGGGGCACGACCCTTTGTTTGTGGTGGGGCACGACCCCGTGCCTCCTGGGGCACGCCCCCTTGCATCGGGTCGGGGAATCGTACTTTTTGTCCTGCCGGACCAACAAACACGGGGGTGTGTTGATTTAAGCATGGGGGTGTGTTTCAGGCTAGGCATGGGGGTGTGCCTCATGAAGCACGACCCCATGCTTGAATTCCAAAACTTGGTTTTCTTCATTTTCTTCTTATTTATGCTCCTTTCATTCATCTTGGTCTTTTCCAAGCCTGAAAACACAATATGAATGATTTAGGTATCAAATCATCATTTTCAGTAAGAGTTTATAGAATAATTGATGTGCAATTGATATGTTTTATATGTATAATTTGAAGCACATCAAATATCCCCACACCTAAACTTTGCTTGTCCTCAAGCAAAATAACTCACAATAGCAACACCATCGAAAACCAAATAACTCAAGACATAAATATGTTTTTCAAGAACTATACAAGAAAACTTGGTTTACCCAAATATAATCAGTTGGGCACATGTGGAATGATATCCTTTCAAGCAATAGAATGGTTTCTAAATATTTTTAGCATGCAAAAATTCACACTTCTCACAAGGTGCACTCACACTTGGCTATATATATGGAATCATACATAAGATGAAGTATGACTAATACGCTCAATTGCCTAGTATGAATACGTGTGAAATCATATGCTTGGTAAGGGATCAAATCTCCACCTAGTTAGGTATTTACTTGCATAAATCATTAGGTCTTTGATAGGTTATAACTTGGCTTAGGTTTAGGTATGGATTATTTGGGGAAAAAAGTGGCTAATGCTAAAAACAACAGTTTTGGCTTATTTCATAAATTAAAGGGAAACCAATAAAATGGTTCTTTATACAATACTCAAGCTGGAAGGGATATGCTAACTTGAGGACTCGTTTATGGTCAGATCGTCAAGACCGTATTGCACTTTCAAAAACTGGACCTCCTCCTTAACCCGATGATATACGTAGCTATCCTTTTTAAAGAGTCGTTCGGATTGGAGCCTAATTGCACCCAACGGATTTGGATGTCGAATTCTTGGATTCGGTTTGGTTTTTGTTGCACTTTCCTTCGTGAAACCAGTTCCCCACACGTTGGGCATCTTTCATATCATTTTTCCTTTCTTGAACACATATCTTGAAGTACCACAAAATGATGGAACTAGTTTTCTTCTTCTTCGTTTTTTTTCTTTTTTTCTTTTTTTTGGAAATAAGCCAATGCATGTCTTTAACGAAAACGGGTATTGTTGAACGCTTTTTGGTTAAATGGCTCAGTGGTTTGGGTGATGGAAAATGAAAATTTTTAAGCTCAATGGGGCTAACTAGGGATAATGCTTGGGTAAGGATATTTGCAAATGGTAGAGGCTCGAATGTCGGGTTTTCCTAATTGCCTAAATCCTTTTTATGCAAGAAACACTTATAAGGTTTTGAAATGCATACCCAAAACAAGTTCTAATTCACACGCCATATAAGGCACCCTCAATATATCCATAATGAAAGCAAAAATAAATAAATGCAAAAGCTTATTTAAGGCTCAAAAATAAGCTCACACATAGGATGGAATTGGGTATAAGTGTTTCATTTTACATGTTTGGATATTTTTACCAACTCGTTTTGCTTTTCAGGATATCACAAAAAACATTTTTAAAGTTATTTGGGTTTGCTTTATTTGCTTATTTATTTCTCGAAAACGTATATTTATATTTTGTTTTATCGAAAATTGTTTCATGTTTCCTGTGTTCTTGCCACAAACATTAAAACTAGAGTGACTTTTTGCAAAAGATTTAATTATAACTTGGACCTATTTATAAGCAAAGTATCAAGCATAGATACCCTTCCCCACACTTAAACTTCGCATTGTCCTCAATGTGATTAACAATAAATATTAAGTATAGAAAGGCAAACGAAAACTCCCCTAAAATGATGAGTCAAATGCGTGCGATCGTTTTTCCACAGCCCCCTTGAATGAGTTCAAAAGAATACATTGGGATTAATCTAAAACATCACCAATTTATTTAAGCCAGAAAGTTAAAGTCCTAAGCACATAGAATAAAAATAAACAGACTGAAAGTAACATAGAGCCATGTTTTGGTTACGGGTCCTTGGCTAGACCCTTACCCATACTTAGTTTATAATGAGGTGGAGGTTTATCACCTCCGAGAAAATCTTAGTTGGTACATCGATTTGGCTATTAACCGATGACCATTAACTTTGAAGCTTAGTCCCTCATTGTTTTTAACCTTGATATCATTATGTGGATCGACTTCTTCTTTTTTTTAATAATTATTTATTTTTTTGAAGTAAAACAAAATAGTCAAATATTTGGATTGCCTTTCAAACTACCATGTGTCCCCGGCAACGGCGCCAAAAACTTGATGCGTGCGGATAGTATATATATACTTTGATAAAGGTTTTTCGCACAAATTCAGTTTTAAATGGTTATTACTAATACTAACTACACACACAAAAGGCAAGTGTACCTATCGTGAGGTAATATAGTGTTGGTAAGAACCGAGTATCAATCCGTGGACACACTAAGCCTACTCAACAACCCTCATAATTGACTATTAATTTTGATTTAGAAAATGATAAGTTAAACAAAATTACAATAAATAAAGATTTTTAAAGATAGATTGAGACTTTTGGTGATTCTTTCAGTGAAGTAAGACTGTTATCCTAATTTAGATTACACTTATGCAACTGTGATGAATTGGTGATGTGATTAAAGATATTGATTAAAGTAATTATGTTAATGTTTATAAATATGAGCTGGCGCGATTTCTCGTCTATCCGCTCCGTAGTGACTAGGACCACGTCAGGTTGAGATTTACTGCTTAGGTCAAAGCCATAGTAATGTAGGTAAATCTTTTGTGTCCTTTTCGACATACGATTTCTGAAAACATAACTTAATGTAAGAAGAAAGTTGATCAAGTTCCTTTCTACCATAACATTAATTTTAGAAAACCATAACAATTACTGTAGATTTCTCAGACTAATAAAAGGGAACCCGTAAATGATCAGAAAGTTAAGGTGACATGATTTATGATAACCATCTCTAGTTAATTAGCCATAGATTTATTATGAATAAAAGTTGATCATACGTTTTTCAATCGTGTATGACAATCATAATTACAAATCATAAGTTTATAACTTCCCATTCAAATTTAGGTGCTACCCATCGAAAGTTTTCCCAAGACCACCATAATATTAATATAATATAAATCACACCATTAGTTTATCACAAATTACATAAGGTTTCACTAAATTAGGATAACAAATGAAGTTTAGCTCATAATAAGCTTGAACCTAACAACAAAGATAGAAGATAGTAATGAAATCATCGATAAATTAGAACAATCAAACCAGTGATTCAATATGGATGATGTTAAATTAGGATAACAAATGAAGTTTAGATCATAATAAGCTTGAACCTAACAACAAAGATAGAAGATAGTAATGAAATCATCGATAAATTAGAACAATCAAACCGGTGATTCACTATGGATGATGTTAAACGATCCCGAGCTTCTTCTTAGTATTGAATGGACCTCCAAAACCTTCTAAGGACCTCCAAAGGCTTGGTTCCCGAGAGGGAACACCAGCACTTCACCTCCCAAAAGCATCTTCTAAAAGTTGCAAATGAAGTCCTATTTATAAGCTTTCTGGAGTGTTTAAGCACGGCCCCGTGCCTAAAAGGCACGGCCCCGTGCTAGTACAATGTATGTAAAAGTTGGTCGGCTAGTATGCTTAGAGCTTGTCGGGCACGGCCCCGTGTTAAATGGGGCACGACCCCGTGTTTATGGTGGGGCACGGCCCCGTGCCTCCTGGGGCACGCCCCCGTGCCTCGGGTCGGGGAACCGTACTTTTTGTCCTGCCGGACCAACAAACATGGGGGTGTGTTGATTTAAGCATGGGGTGTGTTTCAGGCTAGTCATGGGGGCGTGCCTCATGATGCACGGCCCCATACTTGAATTCCAAAACTTGGTTTTCTTCATTTTCTTCTTATTTATGCTCCTTTCGTTCATCTTGGTCTTTTCCAAGCCTGAAAACACAATATGAATGATTTTGGTATCAAATCATCATTTTCAGTAAGAGTTTATAGAATAATTGATGTGAAATTTATATGTTTTATATGTATAATTTGAAGCACATCAAATATCCCCACACTTAAACTTTGCTTGTCCTCAAGCAAAATCACTCATAATAGCAACACCATCAAAAACCAAATAACTCAAGACATAAAAATGTTTTTCAAGAACTATACAAGAAAACTTGGTTTACCCAAATATAATCAGTTGGGCACATGTGGAATGATATCCTTTCAAGCAATAGAATGGTTTCTAAATATTTTTAGCATGCAAAAATTCACACTTCTCACAAGGTGCACTCACACTTGGCTATATATATGGAATCATACATAAGATGAAGTATGACTAATACGCTCAATTGCCTAGTATGAATACATGTGAAATCATATGCTTGGTAAGGGATCAAATCTCCACCTAGTTAGGTATTTACTTGCATAAATCATTAGGTCTTTGATGGGTTATAACTTGGCTTAGGTTTAGGTATGGATTATTTGGGGAAAAAAGTGGCTAATGCTAAAAACAATGGTTTTGGCTTATTTCATAAATTAAAGGGAAACCAATAAAATGGTTCTTTATACAATACTCAAGCTGGAAAGGATATGCAAACTTGAGGACTCGTTTATGGTCAGATCGTCAAGACCGTATTGCACTTTCAAAAACTGGACCTCCTCCTTAACCCGATGATATACGTAGCTATCCTTTTTAAAGGGTCGTTCGGCTTGGAGCCTAATTGCACCCAACGGATTTGGATGTCGAATTCTTGGATTCGGTTTGGTTTTTGTTGCACTTTCCTTCGTGAAACCAGTTCCCCACACGTTGGGCATCTTTCATATCATATTTCCTTTCTTGAACACATATCTTGAAGTACCACAAAATGATGGAACTAGTTTTCTTCTTCTTCGTTTTTTTTCTTTTTTCTTTTTTTTTTGGAAATAAGCCAATGCATGTCTTTAACGAAAACGGGTATTGTTGAACGCTTTTGGTTAAATGGCTCAGTGGTTTGGGTGATGGAAAATGAAAAGTTTTAAGCTCAACGGGGCTAACTAGGGATAATGCTTGGGTAAGGATATTTGAAAATGGTAGAGGCTCGAATGTCGGGTTTTCCTAATTGCCTAAATCCTTTTTATGCAAGAAACACTTATAAGGTTTTGAAATGTATACCCAAAACAAGTTCTAATTCACACGCCATATAAGGCACCCTCAATATATCCATAATGAAAGCAAAAATAAATAAATGCAAAAGCTTATTTAGGCTAAAAAATAAGCTCACACATAGGATGGAATTGGGTATAAGTGTTTCATTTTACATGTTTGGATATTTTTACCAACTCGTTTTGCTTTTCAGAATATCACAAAAAACATTTTTAAAGTTATTTGGGTTTGCTTTATTTGCTTATTTGTTTCTCGAAAACGTATATTTATATTTTGTTTTATCGAAAATTGTTTCATGTTTCCTGTGTTGTTGCCACAAACATTATAACTAGAGTGACTTTTTGCAAAAGATTTAATTATAACTTGGACCTATTTATAAGCAAAGTATCAAGCATAGATACCCTTCCCCACACTTAAACTTCACATTGTCCTCAATGTGATTAACAATAAATATTAAGTATAGAAAGGCAAACGAAAACTCCCCTAAAATGATGAGTCAAATGCGTGCGATCGTTTTTCCACAGCCGCCTTGAATGAGCTCAAAAGAATACATCGGGATTAATCTAAAACATCACCAATTTATTTAAGCCAGAAAGTTAAAGTCCTAAGCACATAGAATAAAAATAAACAGACTGAAAGTAACATAGAGCCATGTTTTAGTTACGAGTCCTTGCCTAGACCCTTACCCATACTTAGTTTTTAATGAGGTGGAGGTTTATCACCTCCGAGAAAATCTTAGTTGGTACATCAATTTGGCTATTAACCGATGACCATTAACTTTGAAGCTTAGTCCCTCATTGTCTTTAACCTTGATATCATTATGTGGATCTACTTCTTCTTTTTTTTAATAATTATTTATTTTTTTTGAAGTAAAACAAAATAGTCAAAAATTTGGATTGCCTTTCAAACTACCATGTGTCCCCGGCAACGACGCCAAAAACTTAATGCGTGCGGATAGTATATATAGACTTTGATAAAGGTTTTTTGCACAAATTCAGTTTTTAATGGTTATTACTAATACTAACTACACACACAAAAGGCAAGTGTACCTATCGTGAGCTAATATAGTGTTGGTAAGAACCAAGTATCAATCCGTGGACACACTAAGCCTACTCAACAATCCTCATAATTGACTATTAATTTTGATTTAGAAAATGATAAGTTAATCAAAATAACAATAAATAAAGATTTTTAAAGATAGATTGAGTCTTTTGGTGATTCTTTCGGTGAAGTAAGACTGTTATCCTAATTTAGATTACACTTATGTAACTGTGATGAATTGGTGATGTAATTAAAGATATTGATTAAAGTAATTATGTTAATGTTTATAAATATGAGCTGGCGCGATTTCTCGTCTATCCGCTCCGTAGTGACTAGGACCACGTCAGGTTGAGATTTACTGCTTAGGTCAAAGCTCTAGTAATGTAGGTAAATCTTTTGTGTCCTTTTCGACATACGATTTCTGAAAACATAACTTAATGTAAGAAGAAAGTTGATCAAGTTCCTTTCTAACATAACATTAATTTTAGAAAACCATAACAATTACTGTAGATATCTCAGACTAATAAAAGGGAACCCGTAAATGATCAGAAAGTTAAGCTGACATGATTTATAATAACCATCTCTAGTTAATTAGCCATAGATTTATTATGAATAAAAGTTGATCATACGTTTTTCAACCGTGTATGACAATCACAATTATAAATCATAAGTTTATAACTTCCCATTCAAATATGGGTGCTACCCATTGAATGTTTTCCCAAGACCACCATAATATTAATATAATATAAATCACACCATTAGTTTATCACAAATTACATAAGGTTTCACTAAATTAGGATAACAAATGAAGTTTAGCTCATAATAAGCTTGAACCTAACAACAAAGATAGAAGATAGTAATGAAATCATCGATAAATTAGAACAATCAAACCAGTGATTCAATATGGATGATGTTAAATTAGGATAACAAATGAAATTTAGATCATAATAAGCTTGAACCTAACAACAAAGATAGAAGATAGTAATGAAATCATCGTTAAATTAGAACAATCAAACCGGTGATTCACTATGGATGATGTTAAACGATCCCGAGCTTCTTCTTAGTATTGAATGGACCTCCAAAACCTTCTAAGGACCTCCAAAGGCTTGGTTCCCGAGAGGGAACACCAGCACTTCACCTCCCAAAAGCATCTTCTAAAGGTTGCAAATGAAGTCCTATTTATAAGCTTTCTGGAGTGTTTAAGCACGGCCCCGTGCCTAAAAGGCACGACCCCATGCTAGTACAATGTATGTAAAAGTTGGTCGGCTAGTATGCTCAGAGCTTGTCGGGCACGGCCCCGTGTTAAATGGGGCACGACCCCGTGTTTGTGGTGGGGCACGGCCCCGTGCCTCCTGGGGCACGCCCCCGTGCCTCGGGTCGGGGAACCGTACTTTTTGTCCTGCCGGACCAACAAACACGGGGGTGTGTTGATTTAAGCTTGGGGGTGTGTTTCAGGCTAGGCATGGGGGCTTGCCTCATGAAGCACGACCCCATGCTTGAATTCCAAAACTTGGTTTTCTTCATTTTCTTCTTTTTTATGCTCCTTTCGTTCATCTTGGTCTTTTCCAAGCTTGAAAACACAATATGAATGATTTAGGTATCAAATCATCATTTTCAATAAGAGTTTATAGAATATTTGATGTGCAATTGATATGTTTTATATGTATAATTTGAAGCATATCAAATATCCCCACACTTAAACTTTGCTTGTCCTCAAGCAAAATCACTCACAATAGCAACACCATCGAAAACCAAATAACTCAAGACATAAATATGTTTTTCAAGAACTATACAAGAAAACTTGGTTTACCCAAATATAATCAGTTGGGCACATGTGGAATGATATCCTTTCAAGCAATAGAATGGTTTCTAAATATTTTTAGCATGCAAAAATTCACACTTCTCACAAGGTGCACTCACACTTGGCTATATATATGGAATCATACATAAGATGAAGTATGACTAATACGCTCAATTGCCTAGTATGAATAAGTGTGAAATCATATACTTGGTAAGGGATCAAATCTCCACCTAGTTAGGTATTTACTTGCATAAATCATTAGGTCTTTGATAGGTTATAACTTGGCTTAGGTTTAGGTATGGATTATTTGGGGAAAAAAGTGGCTAATGCTAAAAACAACGGTTTTGGCTTATTTCATAAATTAAAGGGAAACCAATAAAATGGTTCTTTATACAATACTCAAGCTGGAAGGGATATGCTAACTTGAGGACACGTTTACGGTCAGATCGTCAAGACCGTATTGCACTTTCAAAAACTGGACCTCCTCCTTAACTCGATGATATACGTAGCTATCCTTTTTAAAGGGTCGTTCGGCTTGGAGCCTAATTGCACCCAACGGATTTGGATGTCGAATTCTTGGATTCGGTTTGGTTTTTGTTGCACTTTCCTTCGTGAAACCAGTTCCCCACACGTTGGGCATCTTTCATATCATTTTTCCTTTCTTGAACACATATCTTGAAGTACCACAAAATGATGGAACTAGTTTTCTTCTTCTTCGTTTTTTTTCTTTCTTCTTTTTTTTGGAAATAAGCCAATGCATGTCTTTAACGAAAACGGGTATTGTTGAACGCTTTTGGTTAAATGGCTTAGTGGTTTGGGTGATGGAAAATGAAAACTTTTAAGCTCAACGGGGCTAACTAGGGATAATGCTTGGGTAAGGATATTTGAAAATGGTAGAGGCTCGAATGTCGGGTTTTCCTAATTGCCTAAATCCTTTTTATGCAAGAAACATTTATAAGGTTTTGAAATGCATACCCAAAACAAGTTCTAATTCACACGCCATATAAGGCACCCTCAATATATCCATAATGAAAGCAAAAATAAATAAATGTAAAAGCTTATTTAAGGCTCAAAAATAAGCTCACACATAGGATGGAATTGGGTATAATTGTTTCATTTTACATGTTTGGATATTTTTACCAACTCGTTTTGCTTTTCAGGATATCACAAAAAACATTTTTAAAGTTATTTGGGTTTGCTTTATTTGCTTATTTATTTCTCGAAAACGTATATTTATATTTTGTTTTATCGAAAATTGTTTCATGTTTCCTGTGTTGTTGCCACAAACATTAAAACTAGAGTGGCTTTTTGCAAAAGATTTAGTTATAACTTGGACCTATTTATAAGCAAAGTATCAAGCATAGATACCCTTCCCCACACTTAAACTTCACATTGTCCTCAATGTGATTAACAATAAATATTAAGTATAGAAAGGCAAACGAAAACTCCCCTAAAATGATAAGTCAAATGCGTGCGATCGTTTATCCACAGCCGCCTTGAATGAGCTCAAAATAATACATCGGGATTAATCTAAAACATCACCAATTTATTTAAGCCAGAAAGTTAAAGTCCTAAGCACATAGAATAAAAATAAACAGACTGAAAGTAACATAGAGCCATGTTTTGGTTACGGGTCCTTGGCTAGACCCTTACCCACACTTAGTTTTTAATGAGGTGGAGGTTTATCACCTTCGAGAAAATCTTAGTTGGTATATCGATTTGGCTATTAACCGATGACCATTAACTTTGAAGCTTAGTCCCTCATTGTTCTTAACCTTGATATCATTATGTGGATCGACTTCTTCTTTTTTTTAATAATTATTTATTTTTTTGAAGTAAAACAAAATAGTCAAAAATTTGGATTGCCTTTCAAACTACCATGTGTCCCCGGCAACGGCGCCAAAAACTTGATGCGTGCGGATAGTATATATATACTTTGATAAAGGTTTTTCGCACAAATTCAGTTTTAAATGGTTATTACTAATACTAACTACACACACAAAAGGCAAGTGTACCTATCGTGAGGTAATATAGTGTTGGTAAGAACCGAGTATCAATCCGTGGACACACTAAGCCTACTCAACAACCCTCATAATTGACTATTAATTTTGATTTAGAAAATGATAAGTTAAACAAAATAACAATAAATAAAGATTTTTAAAGATAGATTGAGACTTTTGGTGATTCTTTCAGTGAAGTAAGACTGTTATCCTAATTTAGATTACACTTATGCAATTGTGATGAATTGGTGATGTGATTAAAGATATTGATTAAAGTAATTATGTTAATGTTTATAAATATGAGCTGGCGCGATTTCTCGTCTATCCGCTCCGTAGTGACTAGGACCACGTCAGGTTGAGATTTACTGCTTAGGTCAAAGCCCTAGTAATGTAGGTGAATCTTTTGTGTCCTTTTCGACATACGATTTCTGAAAACATAACTTAATATAAGAAGAAAGTTGATCAAGTTCCTTTCTAACATAACATTAATTTTAGAAAACCATAACAATTACTGTAGATTTCTCAGACTAATAAAAGGGAACCCGTAAATGATCAGAAAGTTAAGGTGACATGATTTATAATAACCATCTCTAGTTAATTAGCCATAGATTTATTATGAATAAAAGTTGATCATACATTTTTCAACCGTGTATGACAATCACAATTACAAATCATAAGTTTATAACTTTCCATTCAAATGTAGGTGCTACCCATCAAAAGTTTTCCCAAGACCACCATAACATTAGCATAATATAAATCACAACATTAGTTTATCACAAATTACATAAGGTTTCACTAAATTAGGATAACAAATGAAGTTTAGCTCATAATAATCTTGAACCTAACAATAAAGATAGAAGATAGTAATGAATCATCGATAAATTAGAACAATCAAACCGGTGATTCACTATGGATGATGTTAAACGATCCCGAGTTTCTTCTAAGTGTTGAATGGACCTCCAAAACCTTCTAAGGACCCCCAAAGGCTTGGTTCCTGAGAGGGAACACCAGCACTTCACCTCCCAAAAGCATCTTCTAAAAGTTGCAAATAAAGTCCTATTTATAGGCTTTCTGGAGTGTTTAAGCATGGCCCCGTGCTAGTACAATGTACATAAAAGTTGGTCGGCTAGTACGCTCAGAGCTTGTCGGGCATGGCCCCGTGTTAAATGGGGCACGACCCCGTGTTTGTGGTGGGGCATGGCCCCATGCCTCCTGGGGCACGCCCCCGTGCCTCCTGGGGCATGCCCCCGTGCCTCCTGGGGCACGCCCCCGTGCCTCGGGTCGGGGAACCGTACTTTTTGTCCTGTCGGACCAACAAACACGGGGGTGTGTTGATTTAAGCACGGGGGTGTGTTTCAGGCTGGGCATGGGGGCGTGCCTCATGAAGCACGGCCCCATGCTTGAATTCCAAAACTTGGTTTTCTTCATTTTCTTCTTATTTATGCTCCTTTTGTTCATCTTGGTCTTTTCCAAGCCTGAAAACACAATATGAACGATTTAGGTATCAAATCATCATTTTCAGTAAGAGTTTATAGAATAATTGATGTGCAATTGATATGTTTTATATGTATAATTTGAAGCACATCAAGATCACAGAGGATGATCTCAGGACTGTATTCGAGTTTGGGGACGATGCTGACTGCCCTACATGGCTATATCCACTGACAGTCCGAGGATCTTTTTGAGGGCTAAGCACTCGGGGGATATCAACGCAGGTGTGCTCAACAAGAGCAACCTATGCCCCCAACTGAAGTACTTAGCACATGTGCTGCTGAAGTGTATTGCCTCGAGGAAGGGAGGCTTCGATGAGCTGTCCGATCAGATGTAGAACGCTTATGTGGCGTTGGTGCTAAACTTTCCGTTCAGCTTCTCGAGGATGATCTTCAACTATATGGTGGAGAACATCGAGGGAAAGCGAAAGGAGGGATTTTTCATGTACCCTCGCTTCATGTAGATGATCATTGACCAGAAGCTTCTGTTGCTACCAAAGGAGAAGGAGGATGCCATGGTTCTAGAGGTGATGGATGATACCACTCTAGGATGGATGAAGGTTTACCGGGGCAAGCAGGTGAAGCCCCCAGTAAGGCGACTGTTTGGGCATCTGGCCTGGGAGGAGTATGTGGCGCCAGCTCGGCAAAAGTGGCGCCACGATGACAGCGACTCGGACACCAAGCAGATTGTGCTCCCGGCTGATGACTCCGATGATGATGACAGTGGCGATGGTGGAGATACTGGCCCCACTCAATCTAGGGCCAGTGGTACTGATGTGACATCTCCACCATCCACCCAAGGAGGTACTGAGACTGCCAGATTCCATCAGGAGTTCCAACCTGATGAGGAGGAGGAGTCAGATGAAGTACCTCTGGTGCGACTGGTGGGGAGCCGAGTTGTAGCCACTGAGAGAGCTGTTAGGGCGGTTGGTGGACGCCAGGGTGAGTCTGGGGAGGCTACTTCTGATCCATCTTACACCCTAGACCAGCCCAGTAGCCAAGGGGGAGCCTCTGTATCCAAGGGCTCGAGGAAAAAGAGGATGGCTCAACCCTATGGCAAGAAGGGGAAGAGGCCGAGGTTCACGTTGGTTACCACCACTTCTATCACTTCACCCACCACTTCTACTACACCACCCACCACCACTATCATACCACCCTCCACCACTACTACTACACCTCCACCTTCCACTATTAGAGCCTACCATCCACCACCCACTTACATACCACCACCCATATTCACCGCAACCACTACCACCAGTCACCAAGCCGGTCCCTTATCACACACCACATTCACTACTGGATCTACTCTACCCTCCATTGGGGTAGAGGAACAGCTGGCAGCATTGAACCGTATGGTGCTGAAGCTGTTGGCTGCTGATGAAGAGAAGGTTGCATGACTACGTCAGCTTGAGGAGCTAAACGCTACCCAAGCACATCAGATCTCTCAACAAGCTTAGTAGATTGCCTAACTCCAGGAGCATAACGTCCAATCAGCCAAGAAGATAGGCTTCCAACAAGACGATCATGCTCAAGATCAAGGGAATAAAAGATGAGCATCTGAAGATCAGAGAAGGAGATGATGATGATGATGATGATGGTGAAGATGATGATAGTGATGATGATAAGGCGAGTGATAATGGAGAGCCCAGAGGGAGCCAGGATGATGATGATAAAGAAGAAGGCGATGCGGCTGCATCTGCCTTGGCTCAGGGTCAAGAGAGAAGAACGAAGAAAAGACAAGACCAAGGAGCATCATCCTCTGCCCCACCTGCTAACCAGCCAACAATTCAAGACAAAAGTAATGTTTAGATATTGATGTATTTGAAAGCTTTTGTACTTAAATCGTGTATTAAACTTATGTACTTAATGTTTATATATATTTGATATTTAACTGTCTTGATTATTTACTAATGGTTGATGTATTTACATGTTTTAATCAAGCAGATCAATCATCTCAGCAAGACGAGTATGATGTTGCTCCCCTACAGCAAATCAAGTCTCAATTAACTATGATACTTGATTTGCAAGGGATTGTTAGGAGGTCTGTGAGTTATACTCCCGAAGAAGGAGAAATAATTCATGACCTTACTAATGAGTAACTTGCTGAGATATTCCGGAAAAATCCGGATGAGATTGTCAAAGACGCTCCTATAGTTGATGTGGCTAGTGACGACGAGCTTAACGATGTGGATAAAATAGAGATTGAAGACGTCACAGCCCAACATTATCCAGAGTACACTGATCGAGAGGGAAATGTGGTTCCCAATTTGGGTATTACTCTTGGCAGTGATATATTTAAGAAGGTGGATCAGATGGAGAAGGAGGCAGAGACATCAACAAGCCAAGCCCAAGCCTCGGACGCCAATGTTGACATCAAAAAGGCTGAATAGGCGGCGTGTTTTGCAGAGATCCGAGCCCAGCGTACTACTCCAAAGCCGAGTGCCTACACCAAGCTCTACAAAGTGAAGAAATATCTCAATGTGTCAGGCAAGATTATAGCATGGGCATACTTTGAGGATTTGAGTATTTATGCAGTAAAGAGGGAGAAGTGAATAGAGTACTTTAGATTTCCACATGATCTAAAGACTCTTTCCTGTTTTGAGCTCAACCAGCTGGCACGCCTAAAGTTGTTGTATGCTGACCCGAAAAAGATGTCAGGCTGATTTGAGGCTGCTTTGAGGCTGCTTTAAGAAGAGAGTACCATACCAGGTGGGTTAACTTCAGACCTCAACAACCAACAAGGTACATCAGAAGGTTTGAAGTTGATCCCATTACTGGAAATCCAAAGGTAGTGTTGAAGTGGAGTCCTCCGCGCACAATGTCAAGAATCCCTCTAAGGGAAATGTCACAGGACTTCACTCCACACTTCAAGTGGTGGTACTACGATTGGAGAACAGGTGAAGCAGTTATTGTCTTGCAGAAAGAGGGCCAAATGGATACTATTCGGGTATTTGACCCAATGTGGCTGTCTAATGTATCTGCTGATGATGTATACACATTGTACCAGTGGCCACTATTTTATGATACGTAAGACATTGTACAAGCCCTCCAGTTCCAGAACATTATACGACTCTGTTTCGCATTTGAGATAAATGCCAGAGTTACAAGAGAGGAAAAGTACAAGAAGTTTGAAGAAGTGATGAAGAATGTTAGACACTGATGTAAACTATAGGTCCAAGGGGGAGTTTGTTGATACATATGTACCTAGTTTAGGAGCTTAATGTAAAATGTCTTTCATGTCTTACATATTTGTAATTGAATGGGAATAAATGAAATACAATATGTGGTTGATGCTTATAATGTTTAATATTCCATTGTTTATTATGTGATAATGCAAATTGAACTAACTATATAGGTTTGTGAATTGTATGAAGTTCTCATGCGAATGGACCATGCTAATGGACCATACGCATGAACACTTCATGCTAATGGACCAGTCGCATGACTGAACCAGGAGACTGGATCAGTCGCACGATTATGACATAAGATTGACTCAGTCGCACGACATAAGATTGACTCAGTCGCACGACTGGACCTTCAGTCGTGCGGATGGATTAACCACATGCTTCAGTCGCATGACTGACCATGCTGATGGTTCAGTCGCACGAATGAAGACTCAAACCTATAAATACCACTTAATTCATGGAAAAAACACTTTGAATAGACACATACCCTAGCCATCTAGAGACTTCCTGTTCACCATTCCAACTTCATAGTTCATCTCTGATCAATCTAGTTCGTTCTTAACGTTTGTTTCATCATAAGGATTGATCAGATTGTTGTTATAACTGATTGGATCGCCAATCAAATAGGATTTCGCACTATTTGAGTTGGTATACGTGCCAAATCAGTTAGTACTCCATACGTACACGGTCCTAACATTTGCCTCGACTATCGCAAACTTAATGACGCCATAAGGAAGGACCACTTCCCTCTGCCTTTCATCGACCAAATGCTCGAGAGACTATCTGGAAAAATGTTCTATTGTTTCCTCGATGGTTTCTCAGGTTATTTCCAAATTCCCATTGCTCCCGAAGATCAAGAGAAAACACATTCACTTGTCCATATGGCACGTTTGCTTATCGGTGAATGCGTTTTGGATTGTGTAATGCCCCTGCTACATTTCAAAGATACAAGGTAGCAATTTTTCACGACATGATCAAACACTCAATGGTTTCATGGATGATTTCTCCATATTAGGAAACTCATTTGAACAATGTCTTGAAAACCTGGAAAAGATGTTGGTTAGATGTGAAGAATCTAACCTTGTTTTCAATAGGGAAAAGTGCCACTTCATGGTTACTAAAGGAATAGTGTTGGGACATAAGATCTCTCGACCGGGCCTCGAAGTTGATCAAGCCAAAGTCGAACTATTTTCAAACTTCCATATCCGATAACCGTGAAAGAAATTAGAAGCTTCCTAGGCCATGCAGGATTCTATCGTTGTTTCATCAAAGACTTCTCAAAGATCGCACGACCAACGACTCAACTTCTTGAGAAGGACGCGTAATTCGTGTTTTCCAAAGAATGCATTAGTGCATTCGATTTGCTGAAAGAGAGACTGGTTATCGCTCCAATCATGGTTTCTCCTAACTGGACGTTACCATTTGAACTCATGTGCGATGCAAGCGATTTTGAGGTAGGAGCCATGTTAGGACAAAGGAAAGACGAACAATTCCACCCAATTCACTATGCGAGCAAAACCATAAACGACGCACAAGAAAACTACACCACTACCGAGAAAGAGATTGCAGAATTGGTATTGGTCACTTAACAAGTGGTTTTTCTCTCAAACTCACCTAGAACAACACTCAGAACGAGTCTAATAAGAGTTGATCATAATATAACAAGTAACAAATGATAATCAACACAGGAAGCAAGTTTTCAAGGTACTTTTATATATTGATTCTCAACTCAAAGGATTACAAGACTCTTACAAGCACAATCTCTATCTGATGAGTTACAATGAGAACTATATATATATACTACCTACAGCCGGATATACTTTGATACCAGCTGGAAACCTATAACAAAAAGCCTATACTACAAGACTATAGGTTAAGGTATCTCAGATATTTTATCTAAGATTTGGTAGTCAGGACATGTCCCTGACTTACCTTTTTTCACCAACTAAGGTTGGTAACATGTACTATCATAAAAAGGTAAACAGTGGAATAAAGTATGGTCAACTACATGGCTCTTTAGGAAGAAGCCATGCTGTATCAAAAGTCTGTAGCAGAATGTCAGAGACCATACTTATGTCCACTGGTTTATAGCAGTGTCTTCCGAAGGTTAAATTGCTTCGGAAGAATAACTTCTTCCGAAGCTGCTTATACTTCGGAAGACTGTATAATACCCGTAAAAATAATAATAATAAAATAATAATTAATAATAATTTACAAACAAAATTTATAAAAGAAGAAAGTTGAGGGACCATTCTGTAATTTATTCAAACCAATCCCCATCACCGCCCGTCGGCCACCTCCGGCCACTCGCCGGCCGTATTCCGGCAACCCCCGATCTCCAAAATCACACAGTTTTAACCAAATTAATTAACCCCGACCGGTTCTGGATCAAGATTCGAACTTAACCCCACAATAATTCGGGAATCAAAACGATAATGCGATCTAACAACCCCACGTTCCTTGTCGGCAACTTTACAAACGCGAATCGCACTAAAACCTCAATAATAATCTAATTGATCGAACCTAAACAATCATATACCTGTTTCTAATCATTACAAACTCACAAATCCACTAGAAACACACATAAACACTCTGTTCAAACCCCATCCTCATCGCGAACCTGCAACTCAATCAAAAGCACACCTACGATCGATTTTGAACAAAATTAACAAAGGGCTATTGTTCCTTATCATGATCCGAAGCTGTCTACAAGTTTAATTTGGGTACAATCATCGTTTCAGCTTGATTCGATCATCACCGCGACCGCGACCTGTTCTTCATCGTTTCTCTCGTTTTAACTTCACATCAGGTAAATTAAACATACATACATGCTCGATTTTAGCCTAGGAACGAAAGCCCTAACATTGATTTTGCTATAAACATCGATTTGGAATTCAATTTGATCCAAAACTGAATTAGGGCTTGGTTGAAACTTGGGAAAAGGGATTAAATGGGTTAAAACTATTTCGAAACCAAGATAACCGCGGCCTTGTGCCTTTGGTTTAGTGGTTTGGTTGTGGGATTATGGGGAGGAGGTCACGGGTTCGAACCCGGCCCTCTCCCAATATTTTTTAGGTCTTTTTAATACTTTAAAAAATACAGAAAATTTCCTAAAAATTATAAAAATAATTTTTATAAACTCTGTTATTCTAAAGATTATTAAATTAACTCCTGGAAATTTATTTCTTTTAAAACCTTTATAAAACAATATAACGAAGGAATTTAGTTTAATTATTTTTATGGATTCGTTTAAATAAATAGTAAAATTGTGATTAACCATAAAACTTCTTTTATAGAAGTACCTAATTAATTCCTGTAAGTTAGTTTATTAAAACCTTATATAAATATTGTTAACGAACGTTGTAAATAGTTATATTTGTTTAAAAATAAGCTTCAAATAGTCGATATAGTCCCGTAATTTACAGCCAACTTACGGAGGCCATAACTTTATCATAACAGATCCAAATCAGTTAAACTTTATGTCCATGACGAAGTTCGTCGAAATACGAATCTGTTGGTATATAAAACATCGAAAAACTCATTCGTTTAGACCTCTAAACAATCGTTTTCGTAACAGCTAGCAGTTCTGCGCAGCTGTAAAGATCCACGTTTTTCTCATATTTCGGTAATCCAAATCAGAAACTTTTCTAAATGAAAGTTGTTCAGAACTCACTAATCTAGTAAACTGGAGATTTTCAGAATTTTTATACGTCGTTTAGTATTTTTAACGAGTGCGAAAAGACAGAGACAGAACTGGAATTTTTCAAACAATAATTTGCGTTACGTTATCGTAGGTTCTCACGGCGTTAACCGAACCTAGACTTTGTTACTGATTATTGTCATTCGTGTATAAGGTACGGATTCCGACCTCTCCCTCTCGTAGCATGAATACCTCTCGTTCTTGATCTGTATTTTGAGTTCTTAACTTGACTTGTTGGTTATTAAATCCATAAGATTATTGTTATAAGTGTTTATTGTATAGTTGATATTGTTTGCATGTGATAGCCTTTATCTGCTTTGTACTCATTGTCACATGCTCCCTAAATGATTGATTATAGCTAGTAACCTTGATTAAGGGTTATGAGCACTAGTGTAACTTATTGTGTTATATTGACTTGATTGATTGTATCATTGACCTCTATACCCGAGCACATCCACCTATGGGGACATAGGGCGTCATTGTGGCACAAGTGACGTGCTCTATCTGTGGCAGAGCGATTAGACCACAGCGTCTCTACATTATTATTATGTGCTAAGTTGTGACACATATTGATTATTGTTAAAGGAGGCGTATGGATCGATCCTAGGATATCATTGTTATTGTTTATTGGTGAGATGGTTAGGTGTGTGTGCCCACATTCCTATCTCACATATTGGTGCATTAGAACTGCAGCTAATGTACACATTGTTAATTGTTATTGTTATTGGCTCATATGGGTATTCCTTTTAGATGATCATTATCATTTGATTTTCAACTTGATCATCTCATTGTTATCATTATTGATCATTGTATTGCTATCGTTTATTTCCGTTACTTAGCATTCTTTGGCTCAGCCGTATTTTCTTTTGTTGTTCTCTCTTATTTTTATAGCAGGTACTCAAGGGGCTCAGGGGAACGAGTGAAGAGTGTTAACTCAAGAAGTTAGGATGAGAAACATTTGGATTAAAAAGACTTAATAGTATTTTGATTTTAAGACTTTATTTAAATTATTTGGACCTATGTAAGGATTTGTGTGTTTCTTAATACTTTAATCCTATCGTTATGAACCTCTGATTTACTGTTTATGTGACACGTCAGCCCTACCCGGGTTGGGGTGTTACAGCTATGGTATCAGAGCTAGGCTCCTTCCTGTAGAAAACTTAAACTAAAGAATTAAGACATGTGAGGATTGGGTAGACATTGGGTTAGGTTCTCTATATATTATAGGGCTACTTTCTAATTCACGTTGTTCTGATTGATGTGAAATGTTTTCATTTTAGATGCCTCCCAGCCGTAATTCACGAAATTCTAGCGGGTCGAATGGACCTGATCCAAACCTTGTTGGTGCTATGACCCAAGCACTTACTGCTATACTACCAACTTTGATTGATGCGGTACGAAATCCGAATCCAAACCCAAACCCAAATCCTAATCCAAATCCAAACCCAAATCCGGATCCGAATCCAAACCCAAATCCAAACCCGAATCCAAACCCAACTGGTGCAGACGTTTGGCTAGCGCGATTTCAAAAGCAAAAACCACGATCATTCACTAAGGCGGCTACACCTGCAGTGGCCAAAGACTGGATCGCTCACATTGAGAAAATTTTTACCGTGCTTAGAGTTGATCAGCAGTACAGGGCGAGTTTAGCTGCTTATAAGCTGGAGGAAGATGCTCAAGTATGGTGGGAAAATGTGGTAGCTGAAAGAGGAGGCGAACAGTTCATGGAGACTCTATCTTGGAATGATTTTCGTTCCATATTCTTCGACAAGTATTTTACGAATGTGGATAAAGCAGCATACAGGCGGGAGTATGATAACATCCGTCAACGGAACGATGAATCACTCACTGATTTTACAGACCGGTTTTATCGACTGTTGGGATTTCTAGGTTCTTCTGCTGGACCACCTGAGGAACGAGCTGAAAAGTATCAATGGGCAGTATGTGATCGGATTCGTAAGGCTATTATTCACTCCACTTTTAACAATGTTGAGGAAGCAGTTAGGGCTGCAAAAAGGGTGGACCTGGAGAGAAAGGAATTTTTGTTAAAATTTGAGGATAATAAGAAGCGCAGTAGAGATGGGACTCGTATTCAGGCTGGCGGTGAGTCATCTCAAGGATCTGACCGAAATGGAAATGATCGTCAGAAAAATCAAGGATCGGGGAAGAACACTAAGCCATGGCATGGTAAGACTCGAAGTCAAGGTCAAATGATATCCTATCAACAACCAATTGCAGCTCAACCGGTGAATCAAAAAGGCAATCCTTCCAGACATCCGATGTGTACTCATTGTGGAAAGCATCATCCCGGAACTTGTCGTCGACTTACAGGAGCTTGTCTTGGTTGTGGAGATATGGGGCATAGGGTTAGTCAATGCCCAAAGGCGAGGAACCGACCAGAGAATGATGCTAAGGGAGCCAATGCGCCACCCACTACTGGAGGTCGAGTATTCGCACTAACTGTAGGGGAAGCTGCTAATGCTCCAGGTACATCTTCCCGTACAAATTCATTCTAATAATCATAATCTACTTCCATTGATTCTAGTTTTACCGTCGTTAGTACCTCATTAGTTATCAATATATAGGTACGATTTGTGGTATACTTCGTTATGGTGACTATGATATTTCTGTATTGTTTGATACTGGCTCCACACACTCGATAGTATCTCATCTATTCACAAAGTGCCTTACAATCATGCCTACCGCTCTAGAGCCTGCATTAGTGATTTCTACTCCTGTTGGAGAATCAATTGTTATTTCCCAAGTGTACCAAAACTGTCCTATTCAGATCGAATCAATCATTAGAGAGGCTGACCTATTTCCTATGAACATGGGTGATTTCGATATTATTCTTGGCATGGATTGGTTAACACGACACCATGTTACCATAGAATGTCAAACTCGTCGTGTGCTATTTGGTGATCCTATGAATCCTGACTTAGTTTACCAAGGGAGCCTACCTCGAAAACCTCTCAAAATTATCTCTGCTCTGAAAGCCCAAAAGCTTATATTCCGTGGATGTGAGGGATTCTTAGCTTCTATAAAAGATACATCAGCGGATACTCCTCGTATTGAAGACTTTCCTATTGTTTGGGAATTCTCTGATGTCTTTCCCGAAGAACTTCCAGGGTTACCACCTGAGCGTGAAGTCGAGTTTACTATTGATTTAATCCCCGGGGGAACCCATTTCTAAGGCACCTTATCGGATGGCTCCAGTAGAGTTGAAGGAATTGAAAGAACAACTGCAGGAGCTATTACAACTTGGATTCATTAGACCAAGTGTTTCACCATGGGGAGCACCGGTATTATTTGTGAAGAAGAAAGATGGTAGTATGCGTCTATGCATCGACTACCGAGAGCTTAATAAGATTACTATCCGGAACCGCTATCCGTTACCGCGTATTGACGATCTCTTCGATCAACTACAAGGGGCAAAGTTCTTCTCTAAGATCGACCTCAGATCAGGATACCATCAATTGAGGATCCGAGATCAAGATGTTCCTAAGACAGCATTCCGCACCCGTTACGGTCACTATGAGTTCCTAGTTATGCCTTTTGGCTTGACTAATGCTCCAGCTGTCTTTATGGACCTTATGAACAGAGTGTTCCATGAGTATTTGGACCGCTTTGTAATTGTTTTTATCGATGACATCTTGGTATTCTCTAAAAGTAGAGAGGAGCATGAAGACCATCTTCGCATGATTTTGGAGACCTTACGCCAAAAGAAGTTATATGCTAAATTTTCTAAGTGTGACATTTGGCTTGAACAAGTGGCATTTTTAGGCCATGTTGTATCAGCTAAAGGTATCACTATGGATCCGGCAAAGGTGGAAGCTATTACTAAATGGCCTCGACCGACATCCGTCACTGAAGTTCGTAGTTTTCTTGGTTTAGCGGGCTATTACCGACGTTTTGTGGAAGGTTTCTCTCGTGTCGCATTACCTCTAACTCAACTTATGAGAAAGGGTGTAAAATTTACGTGGAACGAGGATAGAGAAAAGAGTTTTGAGGAACTGAAGAAAAGACTGGTATCTGCCCCTATTCTTACGTTACCTTCGGGATCTGGCGGGTACCAAGTTTATAGTGATGCATCGAAGAAGGGACTCGGTTGTGTTCTTATGCAGCATGGTAAAGTTATTGCCTATGCTTCCCGACAACTTAAACCGTACGAAGTAAACTACCCAACACATGACTTAGAGCTTGCAGCTGTAGTGTTTGCATTAAAGATTTGGAGACATTATTTGTATGGAGAGACATGTGACATCTTTACTGATCATAAGAGCCTTAAGTATATTTTCACTCAAAAAGAACTCAATATGAGGCAGAGGAGATGGTTAGAACTACTCAAGGATTACGATGCCAACATCCAGTATCATCCGGGCAAGGCGAATGTTGTGGCAGATGCTCTCAGTCGAAAGAGTGCAGGTGGAGTAGCATGTCTTCAAATCCAACCACAGATTATCTCAGATCTGGATAGAATGGAAGTTGGGTTACAGCTTGGTGAGTCTAACAGTTATCTAGCCAAGATGAGGATAGAATCTGATCTTATTACACGGATCAAGGAAGCTCAGAATCAAGATGGAGAACTTTGGGCGATATTACAAAATTTGAAGATAGGGAAACAATCTGAGTTTCGAGTTGATGAACAAGGAGTTATCTGGTGTGGAAATAGATTATGTGTGCCAAATGATTCAACCCTTCGTGACTCCTTATTAGCAGAGGCACACAGTTCACCATTCTCTATTCACCCGGGAGCCACTAAGATGTATAGAGATTTAAGGCAGAACTTTTGGTGGAGTGGTATGAAAGAAGATGTAGCTAAATATGTGAGTCATTGTTTAACTTGTCAGCAAGTAAAGATTGAGCATCAAAGAGCTAGTGGATTACTGCAACCATTAGATATTCCTGTGTGGAAATGGGATGATATTTCCATGGACTTTGTTACAGGCCTACCAAAACATTCAAGAAGAACGACGCCATTTGGGTCGTAGTTGATAGACTCACAAAGTCGGCTCATTTCTTGCCCATCCAACAGGGTTACTCAGTTAGCAAATTATCAGAGATATTTCTGCAAGATATTATTCGACTTCATGGCACGCCATCATCGATTGTATGTGATAGAGATCCGCGTTTCACGTCATGCTTTTGGAAGGGTTTCCAAAATGCTTGGGGAACCAAATTAAGATTTAGTACCGCCTTCCATCCGCAGACTGACGGACAATCTGAACGCACTATTCAGACTTTGGAAGATATGCTTAGAGCATGCGCACTCGAATGGACAGGCAATTGGGATGAGTATCTATGCTTAGTTGAGTTCGCGTATAATAATAGTTGGCAGGCTAGTATAAATATGGCCCCGTTTGAACTTTTATATGGTCGAAAATGTAGAGCACCGATATGTTGGAATGAGGTTGGAGAGAAGATAATCGAAGGACCGGAATTGGTTAGAATTACTAATGACAAAGTTGCCATTGCCAGAGAGAAGTTGAAAGAAGCCCAAACTAGACAAAAGAGTTACGCCGATCAACACCGACGAGCGTTGGAATTTAGAGTCGGAGATCACGTGTTTCTCAAAGTGTCACCTTGTCGTGGCATACGTCGATTTGGAATTAAAGGAAAGTTAAGTCCACGTTTTATCGGTCCGTTTGAGATTCTTGAAAGGGTTGGAGAAGTCTCGTATCGTTTAGCATTGCCACCGCAACTCTCTCATGTTCATAACGTTTTTCATGTCTCTTTGTTGAGGGGATACAACTATCATCCGTTGCACGTTATTAGTTACCCTCTTCACGCGATTCAAGAAGATCTTTCTTATGAAGAAGAACCTGAAGCTATTATTGATCGTCAAGAACGAGTTATGAGACGCAAGTCTATACCGTTCGTTAAAGTTTTATGGAAAAATCATTCTGAACGCGAGGCGACATGGGAGACAGAAGAAATGATTCGTTCACAGTATCCATACTTATTCAACAACTAAGTGTAAGTTTTTTTCTAAGCCTAACTGTTAGTGATTACTCTATTCGTAAGTGGTGTGTGTTTAAAGAAGTATTATTTTCACCGTATTGTATTTTCAGAAGGATGCATGCTACATTATTTAGAATTTCGAGGACGAAATTGTTTTAAGGGGGGTAGAATTATAATACCCGTAAAAATAATAATAATAAAATAATAATAATAATAATAATAATAACAATAATAATGATAATAATAATAATTTACAAAATTTATTAAAAATGTTTTAATAAGTCCAGGGGGTGAATTGTAAATTTTGAAAACTGTTTTATAAACTTTTAAACACAAAATAATAAAAGAAGAAAGTTGAGGGACCATTCTGTAATTTATTCAAACCAATCCCCATCACCGCCCGTCGGCCACCTCCGGCCACTCGCCGGCCGTATTCCGGCAACCCCCGATCTCCAAAATCACACGGTTTTAACCAAATTAATTAACCCCGACCGGTTCTGGATCAAGATTCGAACTTAACCCCACAATAATTCGGGAATCAAAACGATAATGCGATCTAACAACCCCACGTTCCTTGTCGGCAACTTTACAAACGCGAATCGCACTAAAACCTCAATAATAATCTAATTGATCGAACCTAAACAATCATATACCTGTTTCTAATCATTACAAACTCACAAATCCACTAGAAACACACATAAACACTCTGTTCAAACCCCATCCTCATCGCGAACCTGCAACTCAATCAAAAGCACACCTACGATCGATTTTGAACAAAATTAACAAAGGGCTATTGTTCCTTATCATGATCCGAAGCTGTCTACAAGTTTAATTTGGGTACAATCATCGTTTGAGCTTGATTCGATCATCACCGCGACCGCGACCTGTTCTTCATCGTTTCTCTCGTTTTAACTTCACATCAGGTAAATTAAACATACATACATGCTCGATTTTAGCCTAGGAACGAAAGCCCTAACATTGATTTTGCTATAAACATCGATTTGGAATTCAATTTGATCCAAAACTGAATTAGGGCTTGGTTGAAACTTGGGAAAAGGGATTAAATGGGTTAAAACTATTTCGAAACCAAGATAACCGCGGCCTTGTGCCTTTGGTTTAGTGGTTTGGTTGTGGGATTATGGGGAGGAGGTCACGGGTTCGAACCCGGCCCTCTCCCAATATTTTTTTAGGTCTTTTTAATACTTTAAAAAATACAGAAAATTTCCTAAAAATTATAAAAATAATTTTTATAAACTCTGTTATTCTAAAGATTATTAAATTAACTCCTGGAAATTTATTTCTTTTAAAACCTTTATAAAACAATATAACGAAGGAATTTAGTTTAATTATTTTTATGGATTCGTTTAAATAAATAGTAAAATTGTGATTAACCATAAAACTTCTTTTACAGAAGTACCTAATTAATTCCTGTAAGTTAGTTTATTAAAACCTTATATAAATATTGTTAACGAACGTTGTAAATAGTTATATTTGTTTAAAAATAAGCTTCAAATAGTCGATATAGTCCCTTAATTTACAGCCAACTTACGGAGGCCATAACTTTATCATAACAGATCGAAATCAGTTAAACTTTATGTCCATGACGAAGTTCGTCGAAATACGAATCTGTTGGTATATAAAACATCGAAAAACTCATTCGTTTAGACCTCTAAACAATCGTTTTCGTAACAGCTAGCAGTTCTGCGCAGCTGTAAAGATCCACGTTTTTCTCATATTTCGGTAATCCAAATCAGAAACTTTTCTAAATGAAAGTTGTTCAGAACTCACTAATCTAGTAAACTGGAGATTTTCAGAATTTTTAGACGTCGTTTAGTATTTTTAACGAGTGCGAAAAGACAGAGACAGAACTGGAATTTTTCAAACAATAATTTGCGTTACGTTATCGTAGGTTCTCACGGCGTTAACCGAACCTAGACTTTGTTACTGATTATTGTCATTCGTGTATAAGGTACGGATTCCGACCTTTCCCTCTCGTAGCATGAATACCTCTCGTTCTTGATCTGTATTTTGAGTTCTTAACTTGACTTGTTGGTTATTAAATCCATAAGATTATTGTTATAAGTGTTTATTGTATAGTTGATATTGTTTGCATGTGATAGCCTTTATCTGCTTTGTACTCATTGTCACATGCTCCCTAAATGATTGATTATAGCTAGTAACCTTGATTAAGGGTTATGAGCACTAGTGTAACTTATTGTGTTATATTGACTTGATTGATTGTATCATTGACCTCTATACCCGAGCACATCCACCTATGGGGACATAGGGCGTCATTGTGGCACAAGTGACGTGCTCTATCTGTGGCAGAGCGATTAGACCACAGCGTCTCTACATTATTATTATGTGCTAAGTTGTGACACATATTGATTATTGTTAAAGGAGGCGTATGGATCGATCCTAGGATATCATTGTTATTGTTTATTGGTGAGATGGTTAGGTGTGTGTGCCCACATTCCTATCTCACATATTGGTGCATTAGAACTGCAGCTAATGTACACATTGTTAATTGTTATTGTTATTGGCTCATATGGGTATTCCTTTTAGATGATCATTATCATTTGATTTTCAACTTGATCATCTCATTGTTATCATTATTGATCATTGTATTGCTATCGTTTATTTCCGTTACTTAGCATTCTTTGGCTCAGCCGTATTTTCTTTTGTTGTTCTCTCTTATTTTTATAGCAGGTACTCAAGGGGCTCAGGGGAACGAGTGAAGAGTGTTAACTCAAGAAGTTAGGATGAGAAACATTTGGATTAAAAGACTTAATAGTATTTTGATTTTAAGACTTTATTTAAATTATTTGGACCTATGTAAGGATTTGTGTGTTTCTTAATACTTTAATCCTATCGTTATGAACCTCTGATTTACTGTTTATGTGACACGTCAGCCCTACCCGGGTTGGGGTGTTACAGCTATGGTATCAGAGCTAGGCTCCTTCCTGTAGAAAACTTAAACTAAAGAATTAAGACATGTGAGGATTGGGTAGACATTGGGTTAGGTTCTCTATATATTATAGGGCTACTTTCTAATTCACGTTGTTCTAATTGATGTGAAATGTTTTCATTTTAGATGCCTCCCAGCCGTAATTCACGAAATTCTAGCGGGTCGAATGGACCTGATCCAAACCTTGTTGGTGCTATGACCCAAGCACTTACTGCTATACTACCAACTTTGATTGATGCGGTACGAAATCCGAATCCAAACCCAAACCCAAATCCTAATCCAAATCCAAACCCAAATCCGGATCCGAATCCAAACCCAAATCCAAACCCGAATCCAAACCCAACTGGTGCAGACGTTTGGCTAGCGCGATTTCAAAAGCAAAAACCACGATCATTCACTAAGGCGGCTACACCTGCAGTGGCCAAAGACTGGATCGCTCACATTGAGAAAATTTTTACCGTGCTTAGAGTTGATCAGCAGTACAGGGCGAGTTTAGCTGCTTATAAGCTGGAGGAAGATGCTCAAGTATGGTGGGAAAATGTGGTAGCTGAAAGAGGAGGCGAACAGTTCATGGAGACTCTATCTTGGAATGATTTTCGTTCCATATTCTTCGACAAGTATTTTACGAATGTGGATAAAGCAGCATACAGGCGGGAGTATGATAACATCCGTCAACGGAACGATGAATCACTCACTGATTTTACAGACCGGTTTTATCGACTGTTGGGATTTCTAGGTTCTTCTGCTGGACCACCTGAGGAACGAGCTGAAAAGTATCAATGGGCAGTATGTGATCGGATTCGTAAGGCTATTATTCACTCCACTTTTAACAATGTTGAGGAAGCAGTTAGGGCTGCAAAAAGGGTGGACCTGGAGAGAAAGGAATTTTTGTTAAAATTTGAGGATAATAAGAAGCGCAGTAGAGATGGGACTCGTATTCAGGCTGGCGGTGAGTCATCTCAAGGATCTGACCGAAATGGAAATGATCGTCAGAAAAATCAAGGATCGGGGAAGAACACTAAGCCATGGCATGGTAAGACTCGAAGTCAAGGTCAAATGATATCCTATCAACAACCAATTGCAGCTCAACCGGTGAATCAAAAAGGCAATCCTTCCAGACATCCGATGTGTACTCATTGTGGAAAGCATCATCCCGGAACTTGTCGTCGACTTACAGGAGCTTGTCTTGGTTGTGGAGATATGGGGCATAGGGTTAGTCAATGCCCAAAGGCGAGGAACCGACCAGAGAATGATGCTAAGGGAGCCAATGCGCCACCCACTACTGGAGGTCGAGTATTCGCACTAACTGTAGGGGAAGCTGCTAATGCTCCAGGTACATCTTCCCGTACAAATTCATTCTAATAATCATAATCTACTTCCATTGATTCTAGTTTTACCGTCGTTAGTACCTCATTAGTTATCAATATATAGGTACGATTTGTGGTATACTTCGTTATGGTGACTATGATATTTCTGTATTGTTTGATACTGGCTCCACACACTCGATAGTATCTCATCTATTCACAAAGCGCCTTACAATCATGCCTACCGCTCTAGAGCCTGCATTAGTGATTTCTACTCCTGTTGGAGAATCAATTGTTATTTCCCAAGTGTACCAAAACTGTCCTATTCAGATCGAATCAATCATTAGAGAGGCTGACCTATTTCCTATGAACATGGGTGATTTCGATATTATTCTTGGCATGGATTGGTTAACACGACACCATGTTACCATAGAATGTCAAACTCGTCGTGTGCTATTTGGTGATCCTATGAATCCTGACTTAGTTTACCAAGGGAGCCTACCTCGAAAACCTCTCAAAATTATCTCTGCTCTGAAAGCCCAAAAGCTTATATTCCGTGGATGTGAGGGATTCTTAGCTTCTATAAAAGATACATCAGCGGATACTCCTCGTATTGAAGACTTTCCTATTGTTCGGGAATTCTCTGATGTCTTTCCGAAGAACTTCCAGGGTTACCACCTGAGCGTGAAGTCGAGTTTACTATTGATTTAATCCCCGGGGCGGAACCCATTTCTAAGGCACCTTATCGGATGGCTCCAGTAGAGTTGAAGGAATTGAAAGAACAACTGCAGGAGCTATTACAACTTAGATTCATTAGACCAAGTGTTTCACCATGGGGAGCACCGGTATTATTTGTGAAGAAGAAAGATGGTAGTATGCGTCTATGCATCGACTACCGAGAGCTTAATAAGATTACTATCCGGAACCGCTATCCGTTACCGCGTATTGACGATCTCTTCGATCAACTACAAGGGGCAAAGTTCTTCTCTAAGATCGACCTCAGATCAGGATACCATCAATTGAGGATCCGAGATCAAGATGTTCCTAAGACAGCATTCCGCACCCGTTACGGTCACTATGAGTTCCTAGTTATGCCTTTTGGCTTGACTAATGCTCCAGCTGTCTTTATGGACCTCATGAACAGAGTGTTCCATGAGTATTTGGACCGCTTTGTAATTGTTTTTATCGATGACATCTTGGTATTCTCTAAAAGTAGAGAGGAGCATGAAGACCATCTTCGCATGATTTTGGAGACCTTACGCCAAAAGAAGTTATATGCTAAATTTTCTAAGTGTGACTTTTGGCTTGAACAAGTGGCATTTTTAGGCCATGTTGTATCAGCTAAAGGTATCACTATGGATCCGGCAAAGGTGGAAGCTATTACTAAATGGCCTCGACCGACATCCGTCACTGAAGTTCGTAGTTTTCTTGGTTTAGCGGGCTATTACCGACGTTTTGTGGAAGGTTTCTCTCGTGTCGCATTACCTCTAACTCAACTTATGAGAAAGGGTGTAAAATTTACGTGGAACGAGGATAGAGAAAAGAGTTTTGAGGAACTGAAGAAAAGACTGGTATCTGCCCCTATTCTTACGTTACCTTCGGGATCTGGCGGGTACCAAGTTTATAGTGATGCATCGAAGAAGGGACTCGGTTGTGTTCTTATGCAGCATGGTAAAGTTATTGCCTATGCTTCCCGACAACTTAAACCGTACGAAGTAAACTACCCAACACATGACTTAGAGCTTGCAGCTGTAGTGTTTGCATTAAAGATTTGGAGACATTATTTGTATGGAGAGACATGTGACATCTTTACTGATCATAAGAGCCTTAAGTATATTTTCACTCAAAAAGAACTCAATATGAGGCAGAGGAGATGGTTAGAACTACTCAAGGATTACGATGCCAACATCCAGTATCATCCGGGCAAGGCGAATGTTGTGGCAGATGCTCTCAGTCGAAAGAGTGCAGGTGGAGTAGCATGTCTTCAAATCCAACCACAGATTATCTCAGATCTGGATAGAATGGAAGTTGGGTTACAGCTTGGTGAGTCTAACAGTTATCTAGCCAAGATGAGGATAGAATCTGATCTTATTACACGGATCAAGGAAGCTCAGAATCAAGATGGAGAACTTTGGGCGATATTACAAAATTTGAAGATAGGGAAACAATCTGAGTTTCGAGTTGATGAACAAGGAGTTATCTGGTGTGGAAATAGATTATGTGTGCCAAATGATTCAACCCTTCGTGACTCCTTATTAGCAGAGGCACACAGTTCACCATTCTCTATTCACCCGGGAGCCACTAAGATGTATAGAGATTTAAGGCAGAACTTTTGGTGGAGTGGTATGAAAGAAGATGTAGCTAAATATGTGAGTCATTGTTTAACTTGTCAGCAAGTAAAGATTGAGCATCAAAGAGCTAGTGGATTACTGCAACCATTAGATATTCCTGTGTGGAAATGGGATGATATTTCCATGGACTTTGTTACAGGCCTACCAAAAACATTCAAGAAGAACGACGCCATTTGGGTCGTAGTTGATAGACTCACAAAGTCGGCTCATTTCTTGCCCATCCAACAGGGTTACTCAGTTAGCAAATTATCAGAGATATTTCTGCAAGATATTATTCGACTTCATGGCACGCCATCATCGATTGTATGTGATAGAGATCCGCGTTTCACGTCATGCTTTTGGAAGGGTTTCCAAAATGCTTGGGGAACCAAATTAAGATTTAGTACCGCCTTCCATCCGCAGACTGACGGACAATCTGAACGCACTATTCAGACTTTGGAAGATATGCTTAGAGCATGCGCACTCGAATGGACAGGCAATTGGGATGAGTATCTATGCTTAGTTGAGTTCGCGTATAATAATAGTTGGCAGGCTAGTATAAATATGGCCCCGTTTGAACTTTTATATGGTCGAAAATGTAGAGCACCGATATGTTGGAATGAGGTTGGAGAGAAGATAATCGAAGGACCGGAATTGGTTAGAATTACTAATGACAAAGTTGCCATTGCCAGAGAGAAGTTGAAAGAAGCCCAAACTAGACAAAAGAGTTACGCCGATCAACACCGACGAGCGTTGGAATTTAGAGTCGGAGATCACGTGTTTCTCAAAGTGTCACCTTGTCGTGGCATACGTCGATTTGGAATTAAAGGAAAGTTAAGTCCACGTTTTATCGGTCCGTTTGAGATTCTTGAAAGGGTTGGAGAAGTCTCGTATCGTTTAGCATTGCCACCGCAACTCTCTCATGTTCATAACGTTTTTCATGTCTCTTTGTTGAGGGGATACAACTATCATCCGTTGCACGTTATTAGTTACCCTCTTCACGCGATTCAAGAAGATCTTTCTTATGAAGAAGAACCTGAAGCTATTATTGATCGTCAAGAACGAGTTATGAGACGCAAGTCTATACCGTTCGTTAAAGTTTTATGGAAAAATCATTCTGAACGCGAGGCGACATGGGAGACAGAAGAAATGATTCGTTCACAGTATCCATACTTATTCGACAACTAAGTGTATGTTTTTTTCTAAGCCTAACTGTTAGTGATTACTCTATTCGTAAGTGGTGTGTGTTTAAAGAAGTATTATTTTCACCGTATTGTATTTTCAGAAGGATGCATGCTACATTATTTAGAATTTCGAGGACGAAATTGTTTTAAGGGGGGTAGAATTATAATACCCGTAAAAATAATAATAATAAAATAATAATAATAATAATAATAATAACAATAATAATGATAATAATAATAATTTACAAAATTTATTAAAAATGTTTTAATAAGTCCAGGGGGTGAATTGTAAATTTTGAAAACTGTTTTATAAACTTTTAAACACAAAATAATAAAAGAAGAAAGTTGAGGGACCATTCTGTAATTTATTCAAACCAATCCCCATCACCGCCCGTCGGCCACCTCCGGCCACTCGCCGGCCGTATTCCGGCAACCCCCGATCTCCAAAATCACACGGTTTTAACCAAATTAATTAACCCCGACCGGTTCTGGATCAAGATTCGAACTTAACCCCACAATAATTCGGGAATCAAAACGATAATGCGATCTAACAACCCCACGTTCCTTGTCGGCAACTTTACAAACGCGAATCGCACTAAAACCTCAATAATAATCTAATTGATCGAACCTAAACAATCATATACCTGTTTCTAATCATTACAAACTCACAAATCCACTAGAAACACACATAAACACTCTGTTCAAACCCCATCCTCATCGCGAACCTGCAACTCAATCAAAAGCACACCTACGATCGATTTTGAACAAAATTAACAAAGGGCTATTGTTCCTTATCATGATCCGAAGCTGTCTACAAGTTTAATTTGGGTACAATCATCGTTTGAGCTTGATTCGATCATCACCGCGACCGCGACCTGTTCTTCATCGTTTCTCTCGTTTTAACTTCACATCAGGTAAATTAAACATACATACATGCTCGATTTTAGCCTAGGAACGAAAGCCCTAACATTGATTTTGCTATAAACATCGATTTGGAATTCAATTTGATCCAAAACTAAATTAGGGCTTGGTTGAAACTTGGGAAAAGGGATTAAATGGGTTAAAACTATTTCGAAACCAAGATAACCGCGGCCTTGTGCCTTTGGTTTAGTGGTTTGGTTGTGGGATTATGGGGAGGAGGTCACGGGTTCGAACCCGGCCCTCTCCCAATATTTTTTTAGGTCTTTTTAATACTTTAAAAAATACAGAAATTTCCTAAAAATTATAAAAATAATTTTTATAAACTCTGTTATTCTAAAGATTATTAAATTAACTCCTGGAAATTTATTTCTTTTAAAACCTTTATAAAACAATATAACGAAGGAATTTAGTTTAATTATTTTTATGGATTCGTTTAAATAAATAGTAAAATTGTGATTAACCATAAAACTTCTTTTACAGAAGTACCTAATTAATTCCTGTAAGTTAGTTTATTAAAACCTTATATAAATATTGTTAACGAACGTTGTAAATAGTTATATTTGTTTAAAAATAAGCTTCAAATAGTCGATATAGTCCCGTAATTTACAGCCAACTTACGGAGGCCATAACTTTATCATAACAGATTCAAATCAGTTAAACTTTATGTCCATGACGAAGTTCGTCGAAATACGAATCTGTTGGTATATAAAACATCGAAAAACTCATTCGTTTAGACCTCTAAACAATCGTTTTCGTAACAGCTAGCAGTTCTGCGCAGCTGTAAAGATCCACGTTTTTCTCATATTTCGGTAATCCAAATCAGAAACTTTTCTAAATGAAAGTTGTTCAGAACTCACTAATCTAGTAAACTGGAGATTTTCAGAATTTTAGACGTCGTTTAGTATTTTTAACGAGTGCGAAAAGACAGAGACAGAACTGGAATTTTTCAAACAATAATTTGCGTTACGTTATCGTAGGTTCTCACGGCGTTAACCGAACCTAGACTTTGTTACTGATTATTGTCATTCGTGTATAAGGTACGGATTCCGACCTTTCCCTCTCGTAGCATGAATACCTCTCGTTCTTGATCTGTATTTTGAGTTCTTAACTTGACTTGTTGGTTATTAAATCCATAAGATTATTGTTATAAGTGTTTATTGTATAGTTGATATTGTTTGCATGTGATAGCCTTTATCTGCTTTGTACTCATTGTCACATGCTCCCTAAATGATTGATTATAGCTAGTAACCTTGATTAAGGGTTATGAGCACTAGTGTAACTTATTGTGTTATATTGGCTTGATTGATTGTATCATTGACCTCTATACCCGAGCACATCCACCTATGGGGACATAGGGCGTCATTGTGGCACAAGTGACGTGCTCTATCTGTGGCAGAGCGATTAGACCACAGCGTCTCTACATTATTATTATGTGCTAAGTTGTGACGCATATTGATTATTGTTAAAGGAGGCATATGGATCGATCCTAGGATATCATTGTTATTGTTTATTGGTGAGATGGTTAGGTGTGTGTGCCCACATTCCTATCTCACATATTGGTGCATTAGAACTGCAGCTAATGTACACATTGTTAATTGTTATTGTTATTGGCTCATATGGGTATTCCTTTTAGATGATCATTATCATTTGATTTTCAACTTGATCATCTCATTGTTATCATTATTGATCATTGTATTGCTATCGTTTATTTCCGTTACTGAGCATTCTTTGGCTCAGCCGTATTTTCTTTTGTTGTTCTCTCTTATTTTTATAGCAGGTACTCAAGGGGCTCAGCGGAACGAGTGAAGAGTGTTAACTCAAGAAGTTAGGATGAGAAACATTTGGATTAAAAAGACTTAATAGTATTTTGATTTTAAGACTTTATTTAAATTATTTGGACCTATGTAAGGATTTGTGTGTTTCTTAATACTTTAATCCTATCGTTATGAACCTCTGATTTACTGTTTATGTGACACGTCAGCCCTACCCGGGTTGGGGTGTTACAGACTGCTTCTTCCAAGGCTTGGGAACTTCTTCTTTGTCTTCGGAAGTAGAGTTTGTCTTCGGAAGTTGATCTTTCACTTGTCTTCGGAAGAACTCTTCAACCTTCGGAAGTTCTCATACTTAGCTTCGGAAGCCTTTGAATGTAGCACTAAAATTGACTAAGTGAAATGGTTTTGGTTGCACCAGCCTTCCTCATGATCCAACAAACTCCCCCTAGGATGATGCTACCAAAACTTCATTTCCCTCTGCTTTTCAAAACATTCAACACCAAGGAAAGTAGATACCTATCTGTTTGCTTGTTCTTCCTTGATGTGATGCTGAGAAGTTTGTACAAATCCTTGGTAGACAGAACATCCAGTCTGTCACCTTGGATTATATGCACCCTTTGTTGTGGCCCTCTGAAAAGAGTTAGTTGATGGGAACTATAGTCATATTCCCATCCAACTATTGGTTTCAATTCCGGACCCTCCACCATCTGTAGAAAGGTTGTGCCCTTGGTGGTAGGTGTTTCCTTTTCTTCCTGTCTTCTCACTTTTAACTCTTCTTTAATCCTAGCCTTTGCAGTTAGCTCAGCCAAGTGAAGACTACTGACATGATTTCTGATGAGAGCAGCAGTCTCAAAGTTGGAGGGGTTGGAGAATGGCTTCTCTGCAAGCTCAGTAATGTCAAATCTGCTGAGGTGCAACAGAGAAGTGGTATTGAATTGGTTGATTTCACCATTCTCCCTTTCCACAACAAAGTTGTGACAAGTTTCATCAAACCTCCACTGGATTATATTTTTTCTAGGCACAGGAGACTGACTAGGAATCCTGTCCCCCTTCCTTATATCCAGCAGAGTCGCCAGTTTTCTTCTAAGTCTCTTCTCTTCAGCATTCAGAGAATCAGAGTTGAGACTTAGAAGTCTTACAACCTGGCCCAAAGTTCCTCTAGGCAAATCAAGAAATTGATCTAGTGTGAGGGAACTTGAAGAGTCATCAACATAGGTGATGTTGATGAGATCTTCCTCACAGGAGATGTTGCTCAAGGTTGTGCAGTTGTTGAGCTTTGTCTTGATTTCCTTAATCTCTTCAAGAGAGAGATGTTGAGAAGGCTGAGGGGATGGTCTGAGTATCTGTTGGGTAGGTTTGGGTTCAGTGGTTCTGGGTTGTGTTTTGGGTTGAAGGATTGGAAGTTTAGGTGGTTGAGGTGATGAAGTGGGTATGGGTAGAGTTGTAGGTTCAGGGGTGAAGGGTTTACTTAAGGGCTCGGTCTTGTAGGAATGGAGAATGGGATTGGTTCTTCTGATGTTGGTTTTGGTTGAGTGGTTGGGGTGAAGATCATTCCCTGTCCCCTTCTGTACATCTCTTTCTTCTTTCCCATACGGATGTCAGTTTTGATTTCACTGACAATCCACTGGAGTGTCTTTTCAGACATGGGACCCACCTGCCTACCAAAGAAGCCATGAGCCCGGAGATAGTCTTTCATCCAGGCTTTGTCACTAAGCTTCTTGGTTGCAGAGATCCTTGCTTCTTCTTCCGTTTTCTTCTTCTCTCTGCTCTTTTCCCTTGCAGCCTTCTTCCTTTCTTTCTGCATTTGATCCTGCTCTTTGTTGTGGAGCCAGAGGATCGTATCATTATCATGTGGAGAAAGTTATTGAGGGTTGAATCCTCTAGTGAGTAGGAATTTTATCCTAGCTTCCCTCAGCTGCAGGGCAGCTTTCCTCTGTTCCTCCTCTTCCCTCTCTAAGGCCAACCTGGCTTCTTCTTCTTGTTTTAGCCTGGTTGTCCTCTCCAAAGTCACCAACTCCTCTAGTGGTAGCAGGAGTACTTCTTCATTTGCAGCTCCTAAGTTGATGAGCTGATCAATGAGTTCCTCTCTCCTCTTGTTGTTGATTGCCTCTCGATTGACTGCAGCTGCCTTTGAACTAGCAGCTAGCAGCTTCTTAGCAGGGAATCTACCTTTCTTCTTTAGCTTTTCAATCCTTTCCTCTTCCTAAAGCTCTTCCACAATCATCTTCCTTTTTCCTTTGTCTTTTGAAGATCTTGACTGTGGTGGTTCTTGGATAGAGGGTTCAGATTGAGAGATAGGCTCAGATGGTGTTTGGGATGGAGCAGGTTTGAGTGAATCCTTACTATTCACCTCAGATGCCATTTCAAGAATTGCATCTGTAATGATTAGATCCTCGGACATCTGGAACAGTCCTTCCGCTGCTTCTATCTCAGCTTCGGAAGATTCAGCTTGTTCTTCCGAGGCTTTAGCTGGTTCTTCCGAAGCTTTCCTTGTAGCTTCGGAAGTTGAAGGAGATACACCGTCTGTCCCAATTGTTTCAGTTGCTGGGCCATCAGTTCCTATTTCCCCTTCAAAGTGAATCTTAGGTTCCATGTGGACCTTAGGTTGACCAACTTCTTCCACAGTGGTAGCAGGTGCAGTGATCCTTTAAAGCTCTTCAGCTCCAAAGTAGATCAGTGTAGGATCAAGGCTTAGCTGATTAATGGAGGATCTCCACACAAACTTGATGAAAAGTGTGTAGAGATCCTTAATCATCTGTGGGTCAATCTGAAGGATAGATTGGGACGACTTGGGCATAGAGATGATGTAGGAAGTTGAAGCTTTGACCGGTGGTTCCTCATGTGTTTGTCTCTGAACATTCTCCCCCTTTTTGGTAGCATCATCTTGAGAGCTAGATAAGCTAGAGGAAGAAGTCAATGAGACTTGAACTGGTACATGCCTAACAGACCTCTCTGTCTGTGTCTCAGCTAATTGAGCCTTGAGATTGTCAATCTTAAGTTGCTGAGTGGCTGACCTGGTCTCTAAGATTCTAACCTGAGATTCAAGGTTTGAGACCTTTGAGATCAAGTACTGAATGGTGAGTTGCATACTTCCCTCATCTTCATATGAAGAATCACGAGGAGATAAGATAACATACCTAGTATGTTCACTCTCACCACTAGATGTGGCTTCTTGGCACCCTGGATACCTTTGCTCAAAGTCATCTCTTTCAGAGACATCAATAGAAAAGTTGCCATAGACTCAGTCTGATTAATGTTATCACTGTCCTGAGAGCTCAATGAGAGACTCTAAGTAGTGGCAGCTGAACCTATATAAGTCCCCTCCTCATCAGTGGGACTCACCTCATTTAAGGTTTGCTGATGGGGGCTAGAGATAAGGGATGTCTCCAGGCTCTATTGATCTTGGAGAGGGTGTGGTAGATCAACTTCATTGCTATGGAGAGATGTTATCACTTCATCAGTTTTAAGGAGGAGATCAGTGAAGGATAGGGAGGCTAAACCTACTGATCCGAGACCTTGATCAATGTCTACAGGCATTGAGCCTCTGGTGGGGCTGTCCCTAATTGGCTGCACAGGGGAGTGTAAATACTCACCCTGTGGACTAAAGGCTTGGGTGTCGGGCTCTTGGGTTTGAGACTGAGGAAGCTCAAGACCCAAGTTGAGGTCAAAAGTAAAGGATGGTGTGACCTCGGACTGAGTGGGAGCCCATTGTTCCACTCTAGTCCTTTTGGATTAAACAGGAGGATCTTGTTCAATCAGAGTAGATTGAACAAGGGTTTGTTTGAGGCGTCTTTGATATGTGATTATGATGGGTGGAGAAGGTAATGTGAGATTTGTGGTGAAGGTTGCTGGTGTGGGTTCATCACCTGTGGGGTTAACAGGGATGTCACCAGGAGCTATGCGCTCAATCATACCTGGAAGTATATTAGTGTGTCTTCCAGTGAAGTTGGTAGACACCTTCTTCATAGTCTTGAAGATGGCAGGCCTTATGTGAGGTACAGTCAGAGCAGCTGCACAGACAAGCTGACTCTGGTCCAACTCACAGTTGATGATGTGCTGAAGGAATCTAGGATACATGAAGAATGTTTCCCTTTGAAGATTCCCTATAAGGTTAGTCAGTACAAACCTTGAGTAGTTGAAGCGCAGGCCTCTCACCAGTCCATGAACTAAGCATCCTAGTTCATAGGGAATTTGATCCCATCCCCTTGACTTATTAGATAGACAGTGGAGAACAATGTGCAAGAGAAACTTCCAGTTGTAGGAGAAGTTAAACTTGTACACAGTTGACCTGCTTACATCTCCTCCATATCTCATTAGAGTGTAAGTGCTGTCTAAGTCGTCCTTGGGAAACTCAGTAGGAGCTCCTTCATCCTGGAGCTCTAGATGCTCCCTGATGAGTTGTTCAGTAAGAATCAGCTCCTGTCCATAAATGTTGGTCCTTAGTATATGAACCCCATTTAGGGTTTCTGCTCGACCATTTCCCCAAAATTCGGCCATTTGGTTTGAGTAAACAGTGGGGTTTACGGTAAGGGCTGTGAAGTAGGTTGATTCAGAGAGAAAGGTGATGATTTCAGAGAAGTCAGCATCTATTGAGGAATCAAGTAATGCGACTTGGTTGTGCTGAGGGTTTAGTGCCATTTGTGAAAGGTGAATGAAGATCAGTTTGAACTTGGGTGAATTAGAAGTGAAGAAACTTTTAGGGTAGTAAATTGGTAAAAGTTGAACAAGTCTAGATTATTTAAATAGTAGGGAATGACTGTGGGGAGTAACTGTGCGTGGTTATGGTGGTTTTCGGCGGTTATGATGGTTTGCGGTTATGAAATGATAATGGCGGCAAGGGATAAGTTTAAATAATCTGAAAATCATTAGCAAAATCTTTATCTTTTACAGAGTGGGGCCCAAAAAGACATCCGTTACACAGTAAAATCTCTCTTTCCGAGTGTGAAACATTTCCGAAGGTAATTAGTCTTCCGAAGGCAATTCTTTCTTCCGAAGCAAAGCATTGCTTCCGAAGGTAAGAACTGTTTTCTTGAGTGAAGAGTTTTATAAGCTTCGGAAGTAGATCTGATGTGAAATCAATCGCTTCTTCAGAGACTAAAAACTCTTTCGAGAAGAAAATTTCCATGGAGGAATTTGGCTTCGGAAGATATTAAGGAATATCTTCCGAGAGTTAATTCCTCTTCGGAAGAAATTTACATTGGTAGTATTTCAAAGAGATCTTTGGTAACAGGGCTTAGATTGTATTGACACAAGATATTACATATTAAAAAGGCTTTCAAAAGAGATAGTTTAATCAATGTTTATCATCCCAATAGCTGATATGAGATATTTGAACCTTTGTTCATCAAAAGCTTTGGTGAACAGATCATCATATTGTTCATTTAAGTCAACTTTGATTAGCTTGATCAGATTTTTCTCATGAATATCTCTAATGAAATGATACCTGATATCAATGTGCTTTGTCTTGGAGTGCTTTACTGGATTTTCGGTGATGCAGATAGCACTATTGTTGTCAATATGGATAGGAGTGCTCATGAAGTTGAATCCATAGTCAACATCTGGTTTTGAATCCACAGCAGCTGAGCACAGCAGCTAGCAGCAGCAATATATCAGCTTCAACAGTTGATGTAGATACACAGGATTGTTTCTTGCATTGCCATGAGATGATCCTTCCACCAAGAAATTGACGTCCTCCTGATGTTGATTTCTTGTTAATGTTGCAGCAACCATAGTCACTGTCAGACTATCCATAGAGATTGAAATCACTATTTCTTGGATACCAGAGACCTAGTTTAGGTGCTCCTTTGAGGTATCTGAGGATCTTCTTTGCAGCAGCTAGGTGAGACACCTTTGGAGCAGCCTGATATCTTGCACAAATGCATGTGGCAAACATGATATCTGGTCTACTAGCAGTAAGATACATCAGAGAACCAATGATTGCTCTATACTGATGTTGATCAGTATCCTCCCCCTCAAGGTCAGGGCAAAGATTATGGTTTCTGGGTATGGGTGTCTTGGCTGGTTTACAATTCTTCATTTCAAATCTATCTAAGATGTCTGAGACATACTTAGATTGACTTATGAAGAACCCTTCCTTCATCTGTTTTACCTGAATTCCTAGGAAAAAGTCCATTTTCCCATGGAACTCATCTCAAACTTGTGCTTCATAATGCTTTCAAAGTCCTTGCACATTTGGTCATTTGAAAAACCAAATATGATGTCATCAACGTAGACTTGTACAAGCAAAATGTCTTCTCCACTCTTTCTGATGAAAAGAGTCTTGTCAATGGTACCTCTAGTGTATCCATTCTTCAGGAGAAACTGAGACAAGGTCTCATACCACAGCCTAGGTGCTTGGTGCAGCCCATATAGAGCTTTATCCAGTTTGCAAACGTAGTTGGGGTGCTGTGGGTCTTCAAATCCTGGAGGTTGACATACATAGATTTCCCTATCTATATCCCCATATAGAAAAGCACACTTGATATCAAGTTGGTAGACTGTGAAGTTCTTGGATGCAGCATAAGCAAGGAAGATCCTAATTGCCTCAAGTCTTGCAACAGGTGCAAAGACATCAGTATAATTGATTCCTTCCTCCTGGGTGTATCCTTGAACTACTAGTCTTGCCTTGTTTTTGATAATCAAGCCTCTATCATCTTTCTTGTTCCTGAACACCCATTTAGTGCCTATGGGTACTTGACCAGATGGTAGTGGGCATAGATTCCAGACCTTTTGTCTTCTGAATTGAAGCAGCTCCTCCTGCATCGATTCAACCCAACTACTATCCTTTAAGGCATCTTCTACCTTCTTTGGTTCCATCTGAGACAAGAAGCATGAATACAAGCAGACATTCCCATGATGAGTTTGTCCTCTTGTTCTCATACCCTCAGAGACATTCCCTATGATGTTCTCAGTTGGATGAGTGTTGTGAATCCTAAAACGAGGAATCACTTCCAGTTGCAGAGATAAGTCTAGGTTAGACATATTCTGATCAGGAACTGGATCACTCTGTCCAACTGCTGTTTCAAAGTCATTCAATGAGGACTGATTGAATGATTGAGAAACATCATCAATGGTTGGTTGTGAAGTAGGATTAACAGTTGCCTGTTCCTTCAGAATACTACTTCCCTCAACCTGGTGTTGTAATGGATCACCTGAAGAACTTTGAGGTGGATCAAGTGATTCACTTGTTGAAGCTTCATTGTTCCTGGAGATAGTTACACTATCAGATCTGTGAATGGTTGAAGCTTGTTGCCTTTCAGCTCTTGGAGAATTTGGAAGAGGTCTGGGAAGCTCAAACAATTGACTTGCATCAGCATCAGCATCAGTGACATCCCCTATGATGTTCTCAGTTGGATGAGTGTTGTGAATCCTAAGACGAGGAATCATTTACAGTTGCAGAGATAGGTCCAGGTTGGACATATTATGATCAGGAACTGGAACACTCTGTCCAGCTGCTATTTCAAAGTCATTTAATGAGGACTGATTGAATGACTAAGAAACATCATCAATGGTTGGCTGTGAAGTAGTATTAATAGTTACCTGTTCCTTCAAAATACTACTTCCTTCAACTTGGTGTTTTAATGGATCACCTGATGAGTTTTGAGGTTTATTAAGTGATTCACTTGTTGAAGCTTCACTATTCCTTGAGATAGTTACACTATCAGATCTGTGAATGGTTGAAGCTTGTTGTCTTTCAGTTCTTGGAGAATTTGGAAAAGGTCTGAGTAGCTCAAAATAGTTAATTAGCATCAGCATCAGCATTGCCTTGAGCACCTGTTCTAGCTGAAACATTCTCACAAGATGGTTTAGAATAGTTTGGAAACAATTCTAAGTCAAAGATATAATCAGGTCCATTCCCCCTAACACAAGAAGTGTGCTTATTAACAACTATATTGGATGACTCCTCAAATTGTTGATTCTTAATGTTGTATACTCTATAAGCTTTGGAGCTAGAAGAGTATCCAACAAAGATAGCATCATCTGACTTCTCAGCAAACTTTGCTAAGTTGTCTTTTGTGTTAAGTATGGTACACCTGCTGCCAAATGACCTTAGAAAACCAATGAACGGTGGTCTCTTGTTCCATAACTCATAAGGGGTTTTTCCATGGGGCTTAACTACAAGAACCCTGTTCTACACGTAGCATGCAGTGCTAACTGCCTCTGCCCAGAATGTTAGTGGAAGTTTTGAATCAGCTAACATAGTTCGAGCAGCCTCAATAAGTGTCCTGTTCCTCCTCTCAGCAACACCGTTTTGTTGAGGAGTTCTGGGAACACTATATTGTCTGGCAATCCCTTTTGAGTCACAGAATGAGTCAAGAACAAAGTTCTTAAACTCAGTCCCTTGATCACTTCTAATAATTTTAACCTTATGATCAATTTGATTTTCTATTTTAAGAATAAAAGATTTCAAAGTTTCAGCAGTTTCATCTTTAGTTCTTAAAAAGAATACACATGTGAATCTTGTAAAATCATCAACTATCACAAGGCAGTATGATTTCCTTCCAATGCTCATTATACTTGTGGGACCAAAGAGATCCATGTGCAATAAGTGTAATGGAGTAGTGATAGAATTAACACATTTGGATTTGTGAGATGTCCTGTGTTGTTTTCCTTTCAGGCAAGCAACATAGTTATCTTTGCAGAAAAACTCCCTTTTAGGCAAACCATGTACCAAGTTATTTTTAGCTAATTTATTCATTGTCTTAAAATTTACATGACACATACGTTTATGCCATAGTGTTGATTCATCACTATCAGCTTTGGAAAGAAAACATGATACTTCACCCATAGGAGAAGCATTGTTCATATCTAGCTTGTACATATCCCCTTTCCAGGGAGATCTAAGAAGCACCAACTTCGGAGGAATTGTCATCCCTGGTTTGAGGATAATGCACTCATGTTCTATGAAAAGCATTTGATGCTTTTGGTCACAGAATTAAGAAACACTTAACAGATTATGTTCAAGCTGTTTGACAAAGTGAACTTTGTCAATGTTTAATCTACCATTGGATATACTTCCTCTGCCAGAAATATATCCTCCGGCCTCACCTCCAAATTGGACAGGTCCTCCATTATATCTGTTCCCTGTCATGTGCCTGGAGCATACACTCTCTACATCCAGACATTGTTGTTCTTGTCAAATGGATGTTCCTGCACATAAGATGAGATTGTTAGTTTTGTTTGGAAGCCCAAGCCTTGCTGGTCTTGGACTCTTCCAAAGATGATGACATAATTGAACCAAAAGATATGCATTGGGGTTCAATAGAGGTCGTTGAAGAAGAGGTTTGGGCGGCAGCATCTTCCTTGATCTTCCAATCCATCCCTTGGTTGATCTTTGAGGATGAGCTTGTTGAGGATTTTGCAGTCTGGACTTCTTCCGAAGCTTCTTTCTTTTCGGAAGAAGCCTTCACCACCTTTTCTTCTAAAGTAGTCTTCTTCTGGGTTGGTTTCAGGGAAGCTTTCTTGTTCTTTCGACCCTTTGAAGCTTTGGCTTCCGAAGCCATTTTCCCTTCGAAAGAAGTACCTTCTTTCGAAAGCAACTTGGCTTCCGAGACCAACTTTCCCTTTTTCATCACTTGAATCGTTTAAAATGGTCCAAATGTGAAACTTCCCTGACTCCTTCTTTTCTAACATTATTTGCATAATGTGTGCTTGCTGGATTGTAGTAACAATCTTTTGCCATGTGGTTGTGCAGACCACACATTATGCATATGATGTTAGTCTTTTGGGAATTTAAGGGTTGCTGTTTCTTGGGCTTCTTTTCTTTATCAGCAACTTTCCCTTTCAACTTCTAATCCTTTGATAGCTGTTGGTATTACTCCTTTCCTGCAGAGGTTAACTTGAAATCCAGCTGAGATAAAGCACCTTTCTGCTTTGTGGGCTTAGGATTTGATCTTCACAGGAGGAGATAGGTGCATTTACCTGTTTCTTCCCTGTGGTGGCCACTATTGTTGCATCCTCCTTCAACTCTAGTGAAGAAGGGTCACCAGTTGGAACCTCTTGCTCCTCAGTACCACATCTAGGTTGTCTAATAGACTCATAAGAATATGGTGGAGCGATTTCATTGGTTCCCAACCGTCCTTTGTTTTGATAAAACGTTTTGGAATGAGAGGATGATGCAAGAATAGCTTGGAAGTTTTGCTCAGCAATAACTTGCTTCCTGGACTGAGCCTCAGCAGTGACAAGCTGGGCTTGAGCTTCAGACAGCTTGGATATCAGATCTTTGATTTGAGTCTTATAGTTGGTTTGTTCATGTTTTAAAAGAGACACAGTTTTCTCTAACTCCTCAATTTTCTTTTGATAGTCAGATTCAGCTCTTTTAAAGTCATATTTTAAGATATTTAAAGACTCAACATCAGATCTGATTTCCATATTGTAATCCTTGTAAAGTTTAACTTTAGCAATACAGGCTGGAGTACAAAGATGTTCATATACCTGAGCATCATCTGTTCCGGCCATGAGTGCTTGAGCAGGAGTCACATCCTGTACCATGAAGCTCCAGTCAACATCTTGAGCTATTGCAGCTGTTTCAGATGTCTTTTCTTAAGACATCAAGGTTGAGGGATGTGTGGAGGCCTGTGGGGTTCCCGGGTAGTTTTTGGGAGCCTTGCATTCCCTAGCAAAGTGACCCAGTTGGTTGCAGTTGTAGCACTTTGCTTTGGTCTTGTCAAACCCAAACTTGCTGTTGGCAGGGTTTTGAGGGAATTGCCTTCCAGTTCTCTTGAAGAACTTCTTTGCTCTGTAAGTTAAAAGAGCCATCTGTTGGACAATGTCCATATACTCTACATCATCTAGACTGAAGCACTCAAGATCATCAAAGCAATATTGAAAATCACCAGAGTGTCCACTTCCAGAGACAAAGGCACAACTATCCTGAAAGGAGTTATGTTGAGCCTGTTGAGACTTTAGAGTCTCAGTTAGAGTAATGTAGGGTCCATTTTGTGAGTTGTCAGGGTAGCATAGCAACTGATGTTGTGGTTCTATGCTTTCCCTTTCAATCACATGAAGGGCTGAACTCAGTTGGTTATTGGAGTTACCAGAGGAGTTTTGCATGTTCATCTCCATCTGGAATGCACTGAGGATACCATACAACTCTGTGAGAGTAAGAGTCTTAAGGTCTGAAGCTCTCTTGATCACAATACAATAGTGTGTCCATAGTTTAGGAAGGGAAGACATGAACTTCCTTACTATGTCCCTGTTCTCAAGAGTTACTCCAATATCCACCAGAGTATCCACTATCTCAACATACTTGAAGTATTGTTGAGTCAAGGTCTCACCAGCCTTGAAAGTGAAGTTTTTAAACTACTACTTTAAGAGATCCTTCTTGTTCTCTTTAGTCTCCTTGGATCCTTCATACATAAGCTTTAGTGCATCCCATAAATCTTTAGCTATCTTGCACTTCTTGAAGCCTCTGTAGATGGAGTTTGGAAGAGCAGTTTGAAGAGAAGTCATTGCCCTTTGATCAAGCTCTATTCTTTTCCTATCTTCTTCAGAGTAACCATCCACATCTTTTGGAATAATACAATTACCCGTAGTAGAAGTAGTGCTTGGTATGAAAGGACCATTAACAACGGAGTCCCACATCCTTGAGTCTTGACACTTCATGAAGCCTTCCATTCTTGTACACCATATGTCAAAGTCTTCATGGGTGATCAGTGGGGAGTTGGTCATGGTACCAGTTTCCATATCAGCTTTAGTGAGAGCGGCCATTTGAGTGAATGGGTTGTAGGGAGGAGTGAAAAACAAGTTGATTTGGATGGTTAGATCATGCAATCAAGAGCCAATCAAAGCTCTGATACCAATTGCAGGATCGGTATTGGTCACTTAACAAGTAGTTTTTCTCTCAAACTCACCTAGAACAACACTCAGAACGAGTCTAACAAGGGTTGATCACAATATAACAAGTAACAAATGATAATCAACACAGGAAGCAAATTTTCAAGGTACTTTTATATATTGATTCTCAACTCAAAGGATTACAAGACTCTTACAAGCACAATCTCTATCTGATGAGTTACAATGAGAACTATATATATATAATACTACCTACAGTCGGATATACTTTGATACCAGCTGGAAACCTATAACCAAAAGCCTATACTACAAGACTATAGGTTAAGGTATCTCAGATATTTTATCTGAGATTTGGTAGTCAGGACATGTCCCTGACTTACCTTTTGTCACCAACTAAGGTTGGTAACATGTACTATCATAAAAAGGTAAACAGTGGATTAAAGTATGGTCAACTACATGGCTCTTTAGGAAGAAGCCATGCTATATCAGAAGTCTACAGCGGAATGTCAGAGACCATACTTATGTCCACTAGTTTATAGCAGTGTCTTCCGAAGGTTAAATTGCTTCGGAAAAATAACTTCTTCCGAAGCCGCTTATACTTCGGAAGACTGCTTCTTCCGAGGCTTGGGAACTTCTTCTTTGTCTTCGGAAGTAGAGTTTGTCTTCGGAAGTTGATCTTTCACTTGTCTTCGGAAGAACTCTTCAACCTTCGGAAGTTCTCATACTTAGCTTCGGAAGCCTTTGAATGTAGTACTAAAATTTGACTAAGTTAAATGGTTTTGGTTGCACCAGCCTTCCTTATGATCCAACAGAGATTCTTGTGGTAGTTTTCTGTAACGCCCCGAAATTTCCTGAAACAAGCCATTTAATAATAACGGGCTTTTAAGGGTTAATTTTTAATTTAAGAAATAAATGGGTAAATTAGTGGGCTATGGATCAAATTAGCCTTAATGGGCTAGGCTTGGTGGGTTTAAGGGCCCTAATCAGCCCTTAAACATGCATAATCAGTGCCATTCCATCACATTACCACCCTAGCCACCAAATTCATAGAGAGAGAAAGTAGAGAGAGAAAGTGAAGAAATTCAAGATTTGGAGCTTGAAGGATTGAAATATTGAAGTTCTGGTGGATTGGAGCATCAAAACATAAGGAAAGAGCAACAAAACGAGGTAAGAATCGGCCTCTAAGGCCTTCTATAGATCAAACCCGGATTCTAGGGTTTTGGGGTTTTGAAAAGTTTAAAGAAACACATAAAGGTCGAATTTTTACGTATGAAAACGTGTAAAAAACTTAGATTTGGTTTCATGGAAGGTAAACTAACGATTTGGACGTAAAAAGTTAAGGTTTTGGGTTAAAAATGGGTTGGATCTGAGTTTCTGTTCATCCAGCGAAACTGGGCCCCGATCCAGCGAATTTAAGCATTTAACCAGCGAAACTGCACATTAGTTCAGCAAGACTAGGAGAAATTCCAGCGAAACTACAGTTTCGCTGGGGCGAAACTATAGTTTCGCCAGTAATCTCGCTAAGACCCAGACTGACCTATAGACTCTGCGAGACTAGGGAATTCCAACGAAAGTTGGGCGCTCAAGGCAGCGAATCTGCCTAGCGAAACTAGCAGAAGTGCTGCCCAGCGAAACTGCAGTTTCGCTGTAGCGAAACTATGGGGGAAACTATGAAGAAAATTACGTTTTTGCATGTTAACTTTCGTGCAGCTAGAGTATTCAGGCTATAGCCTAAGCGACTTAGAATTTAAGCTACTTGGACGAGTTCAGGTGAGTTCTAGATCCCCTATTTTATACACGCTTTAAATGTTTTGGGGCGGTATGCATACTAATATATATACCTTTTTATGACCAGTTCTTTTAGAGTAAAGTTTTACTTACTATCTTATATGGGAAACGGGATTTTCTAACGAATTGATAACGTGTTCTTCCTTATTGAGATATAACCTTGTAGTGATGGATTGCCTTCGAGATGTGTTGTGTTATATTATATATATATAACTTAAATAAGAAAGTGAAATGTAAAGAGAGGTTATGTGGCCCATAACGTGTACCTGGATAAAGTAAAGTCTTGCAAGTAAAGTCCTGCAGGCAAGGGATAAAGTAAAGACTTGCAAGCAATGGCTAAAGGAGGGTTGCATTTGTTGTGCCCTCACCCGGATAAAGTAATGCTCGAACAGGCAGGTCTGTAAGCCCTGAATTGGCATGACATTAATGGCCTGATCGAGTACGACTGTAAGCCCTTAATTGGCGTGTCGGTAAAGTCCTAGGCGAGCCTAGGCACCGATTGTGACGGAGAATTGACGGATAAAGAAGAGTAATAAATAACGAGAAATGAAAAGAAATGATAAAGTATCGATAAAGTGATAGCCTGTATGTATTGATGCTTGATAGACGAGAACTATTTTCAATTGCTAAAGCTAATACCTTTACAAAAAGTTATTTACAAAGAAAACCTAGAATTCATTCAGCGAAGCTGACTTTTGTATGCATATCAGTTGACAGGTAAGAGTTAGAGCTACGGAATAGAGGCATGGGACTGAAGCTTCTTGGCACTAGAAGACTGGCATCCCGGATGAAGAAAAGCTAAACAAAGAACTCTTAAATAGTTTTGTGGATTAAAGACAATGTTCATATTTTACTTGTAATGAATTGAAATGACAGTATTTTTTCCGCTGCAATATATTTTATACGTATATGAGTAAATGACTGTTTTAAATCGATGTTTTGCTGTGAATGACCAACTGTGAGGTCTCCCTGAGAAAGGTGGGCCTTACAAGTTGGTATCAGAGCCAATGTTTAAGAGATTTGGGAAAACTGTTTTGTAAACCTAAACTTAAACAGATAATGGGACCAAGTGTCAAGGATGCCAGTCCAAGAAGCTCCATGCCAAGAGGTAACAAAGTATGTTGTAGGTATTATTCCGAAGGATAGTGCCTTCTTATTTAAGTAAGAGCCGAGATAGAGTATGATAAAGTTATCTGTGACACCTATCTGAATTTATGTGACTTATACGTGCATAGAATAGGTATAGTAGGTTCTAGTGTTAGTGTGGCTCAGGATAGGAAAGTTTATGGCACGAGGAGTTCTGTAAGTAGTTAATCACAACTGGCCACTGTTATTAAAAATTTACAAAACTTGTCGTGAACTGAACTTGCCTTGAAAGACCATATTAACATTCTGAATCTTATAGGAAGTAGAACGAATGGCACCTAAGAAAGAAGTTCCAACCATGGTCACCCGGAGTAGCACTAAGGGAAGGCCCCCGACTAAGGCAAAGGAAACTGCAAGCGCAACTGTGAAGCCAACAAAAAGGTTAACCAGAAAGCCAGTTGAGGAACCGATTAAGGAGGAGGAGGTTGAGTTAGAAACGGGAGCCGAGGGGTCTACCCCTGATCAGGCCAAACTGAAAGAGACAGTTAAGGAAGCTATTGCCCAAGAGGTGCATCAGGTCCTGTCTGGAGTTATGTCCGCTCTGCTTGCGGAATTTGTGGAGCAGGTTAAGGGCGACAGTAAGAAGAGTACGGCTTCAGAAAAAGTTGATAAGAAAGGGCAGTTAAGACTGAGGAATTGAGCGACGAGGGGGATCGTCTGGGTAACCATGATGGCCCTGAAGTGGAAGAGAGGGCGAAGGGGTGCAGCTACGGGGATTTTCAGAGGTGTAAGCCCCCAACGTTTGATGGTACTGGTAACGCTGCCACTGCTCAGCGTTGGATCAGGGAAATGGAGGCCGTACTGAAGATCAGTGAGTGCCATGAAAACCAAAAGGTGAAGTTTGCTTCCCATTCCCTTTTGGATCCAGCATTGTGTTGGTGGGATAACATTGTTGAGTCTTACGGAGAGGAGGCTATTGAGAGGATGAAGTGGCCGGAGATGAAGAGGTTGGTGATAGAGGAGTACAGCCCGGAAAGAGAGCTTGACAAGATTGAGCAAGAGTTCGTGAGTTTGGAGGCTGGAAATATGACTCACCAGGAGTACACTACAAAATTCAATGAAATGGCACGTCTGGTGCTTGACTTGGTGACTCCTGAATCCAAGAGAATCAAGAGGTACATACAAAGGTTGCCTCTGGACATTCGTAGGGACATGGTCACGGCCCGACCTGGTACTTTTAGATCAGAGGTGGACCTCAGTGGAAGGTTGTACGATCATCGCAGGCCGGTGATAGTGGGTGAGACGAAGAAGGCTTGGAATAACAATGGTAAGAGATATGGAAGTAGTGGCCACCAACCGGGGAACAAGAAAGCAAGGGTGGATGCAAAACAGATGGTTGTGAAGGGGGTCGAGGAAGTTAAGAACTGTTGGAAGTGTGGGAGGAGGCATCCCGGAGAGTGCCGATTGGGTAGCCATGCGTGCTACCGGTGTGGGAAAACGGGTCACATGGCTAGGGAGTGCCCGGAAGTAAACGAGTGCTTTAACTGCCATGAGTCGGGGCACTACAGCAGGGATTGCAAGAAAGCCAAGCCGGGAAGCTCGGGCACGAGCAGGGGTGATGACAAGGGGGATGATGGAAAGCCCAAGGTCAAGGCAAGGGCTTTCACCATGAACAAGAAGGAAGCAAGGAAGGACCCGGACGTAGTGTCAGGTACGCTCCTTGTCAATGATGTTTGCGCCTCCATATTATTTGATAGTGGTGCCAGTAAGAGTTTCATATCTGTATCCTTCTATGCTACACTAGATGTCCAAACTAAGGAAATAGATGATGCCTTCGAAGTAGAAACAGCCGATGGTAAGTCCATTAGAATAGTCAGGATGATAGAGGATTGCCACATTAAATTAGGAGGCCATTACTTTCCCGCACGATTGTTTGTTATGCCCCTAGAAGGTTTCGATGTCGTACTAGGGATGGACTGGCTAGCTGCCCACGATGCTACCATAGTATGCCAACAGAAGATGATCCGGTTAACGGCTCCAGATGGTAGTCCGGTTACGATCTACGGTGATAACGATTGTAAGGTTCCAAGGATCATTTCCATGATCAAGGTGGAGAAATGTATGAGGCGAGGGTGCGGAGCTTATCTAGAGTACGTCAAGGATGCTAAAGATAAAGCGAAGGAGTTGTCCGATGTACCAGTGGTGCGGGACTTTCCTGACGTATTCCCGGAGGATCTGCCCGGAGTACCACCGGACAGGGAGATAGAGTTTCAGATTGACTTACTGTCAGGAGCCCAACCCATTGCCAAAGCACCCTACCGCCTAGCTCCGTCCGAGATGAAGGAGCTCATGTCACAACTGCAGGAACTCCTTGACAAGGGATTCATTAGGCCCAACATTTCTCCACGGGGCTCTCCCGTGCTGTTTGTGAAGAAGAAGGATGGCAGCATGAGGATGTGTATAGATTACAGGGAGTTGAATAAGCTGACCGTGAAGAATCGGTACCCTCTACCCCGGATAGATGATCTGTTTGATCAGTTGCATGGGGCAAGTTGGTTCTCCCGAATAGATCTCCGATCCGGATATCACCAACTGAAGGTAAGGGCGCAAGATATCCCAAAGACGGCCTTCCGAACGCGCTATGGCCATTACGAGTTTCTGGTTATGTCTTTTGGGCTAACCAATGCTCCTGCGGCATTCATGGACTTGATGAATCACGTGTGCCGCCCGATGCTGGACAGATCGGTGATAGTATTCATTGACGATATCCTGATATACTCAAAGAACGAAGGAGATCACGCTTGTCATATCAAGGAGGTGTTAGAAACTTTACGAAGGGAGAAACTGTATGCGAAGTTCTCTAAATGTGCCTTCTGGCTACGGGGGGTACAGTTTTTAGGGCACGTTATAAATTCCAAGGGAGTAATGGTTGATCCAGCGAAAGTTGAAGCAGTTACGCAATGGAATTCCCCGAGGACGCCATCCGAAATCCGTAGTTTCTTGGGATTGGCTGGTTATTATAGAAGGTTCATCAAAGATTTCTCGAAGATGGCTTCCCCATTAACAAGGTTAACGAGGAAGAACGTGGTGTTCGACTGGGGAAAGGAACAGGAAGATGCGTTCCAGGAATTGAAGGATAGATTAACCAAAGCTCCTATACTAACCCTACCGGAGGGAGATGAAGACCTAACGGTATACTCCGATGCTTCTTACTGCGGGTTAGGCTGTGTGTTGATGCAAAGAGGGAAGGTTATAGCTTACGCATCCAGACAGTTAAAGGACACAGAGGTTAACTATCCGGTTCACGATTTGGAACTTGCCGCAGTAGTGTTCGCATTAAAGATTTGGAGACACTATTTGTATGGAACTAAGTGCGCCATATTTACCGACCACAAAAGTCTGAAATATTTCTTTGAGCAGAAGGACCTAAATATGAGACAGAGGAGGTGGTTGGAGTTGATAAAGGATTACGACTGTGAAATCCATTATCACCCGGGTAAGGCGAACGTGGTAGCCGATGCCCTGAGCCGAAAGGAAGGATATGAACCGATCCGGGTGAAGGCGTGCCAACTAGTAGTGACCCCAGATGTTATGAGGATGATAAGCAAAGCTCAAATGGACGCTTTAAAAGAGCAGCAAATCAATAAGGAAAGGATGGTGGGAAAAGTGGATGAATTGGTAGAAAACACCTTGGGCGTTAAGACCTTCCATGGCAGGATATGGGTTCCGAAGCATGGTGACTTGCAGGAAAAGATTATGGATGAAGCGCACAAGACCCGCTACTCAATACATCCAGGCGCAAATAAGATGTACCATGATTTGAAGAAAGATTATTGGTGGCCTGGGATGAAAAGAGATGTGGTTGCGTATGTAAACAAATGTCTCACGTGCCTACAGGTGAAGGCTGAGCACCAAAGACCTTATGCGTATGTTCAGCCATTAGAAGTGCCAGAGTGGAAGTGGGAACATGTTACCATGGACTTCATCACCAAACTACCCCGCACGACAAAAGGTCGTGACGCGATATGGGTGGTTGTTGATAGACTGACTAAAAGTGCGCATTTCCTGCCAATCAAGGAAGCAATTAGTTCAGAAAAGCTTGCTGAACTATTTATCTGAGAAATTGTGGCGCGACATGGTATGTCACACCCCCGCTGATAGCGGAAACACGGGGAATGTGAGCTAGACGGGATCGTCATAACACATGGTATATGATAGAGTAGCAAGAATAATATGATGACGAGCGTGTCATGACGACACCCGAACACAAATGGAGACTTGTGTCGTGTATAATCAAAGTTCACGACAGCATAGCCATAAGCACAACATAATGTTCACATAAGCATTAAGGATAACTTGTAATGTAAATTCGCACAACTCGGGAACAAGTGTTCAAAAATTCATGTTCAAGCTTTACAAGGGTAATAATTACAAAATGCATCCTAGGGTCTCCTCTAAAAGGCAGCACTCCTAGATCTTCAATTACCCTGATTACCTGAAAAGAAATGCTCAAAAAGGTCAACATAATTGTTGGTGAGCTTCGTAGGTTTTAAGTAATAAAAGATGTTAAGATGAAAATAGTAAGTAAGTTTAATAAAAGTTACCGCGACTACACTTATGTATAGGCGGTTTTACTAGTTATAGATAGCTACAGCCAAACCTAATGTTCGGTTCCTCACGGGAATTGATGGCTGTAAAGGAAGTGTTCTCAAAAGTATATAGTTCATTATGATGTAGCAAGATCCACACAGCGCATACGTATAGTTTATAATCAAACCAATCCTTAGGTCCCATTACCGGGATTAATGGTTGTATATAAAAGGTTTTCCATAGCATAATAAGTTTAACTTGACGTAGCAAGATCCACACAGCGCATACGTGTCAAGTTAAACATGACGTAGCAAGATCCACACAACGCATACGTATAGGTTACAACCAAACCAATCTTTAGGTCCCAATTACCGGATTAATGGTTGTAATGGATAATCGGCTTAGAAGAACCACACAGAAGAACCACACAGAAGAACCACACAGCCGAGAGCATCCAAGGTCATTGGCATCCACAAGTAGCATAAATCAACACGTAACATCAAATAGTAAAGCATGGTAGTGTAAAACCCCTAAGTAATATACATAGGGTATCATAGCACCTAGTCCAAGTTCATATAGCAGCAAACAGTCTGGATCATCATGTAACCCGGTTTGAGCACATTCTTAGTATACCGGGGATGCTTATGTATAGGGTCCTCCGCAGCATTCCCACCACATCCACGATATACATAGAATGATACCTAAACCAGTTACATGACATCCATTTATCCTTAATATCAATCAACAAGTTTAGCAAGGTAAGTTACTCATATAAGTAGCAGCCAACTCCCACTAAGGAAGGTGCCTGAAATTAAGTAAATAAGTGAGCATTCTTTTCCCCCAAGTAGAAAATGTTTAAAAAGAGGTTTTATAAGCGTAAAAAGGGGCCACAAAACTCACTGAATAGATGATAGGCACGTATGATGAAAGATTTTGATGGTAGGATGCTATGAACAGTCAAACACCTATTGACAGTTACTGACAAGCATTAATAATGATCATAAGGCATAAGATGATATCAATAGGCTCGGGCAGTTTCGGTTCGGTCGTGGGTAGTACACACACAAGCAGTCACACACATCTCAGACTAGGTTATTTTAAATAGTATGTGCCTGTTAATAGCGTTGACTTTAATCTTTGTGGTCAAGATATGACACTTTATTAGTATTACATTATCGTCGTGAGATCTCCGAAGAGGGGATCCATACGCACACACACATCATTAGTCATACTGTAACATCTCGTATTTTGCAAATAATAATAATACTAATAATAATAATAATAATAATAATAATAATAATAATAATAATAATAATAAGATGATAATAATAATAATTATAATAATAATAATAATAAATAATAATAATAATAATGATAATAGTAATAATAATAATAATAATATTAATAATAATAATAATAATAATAATAATAATAATGATAAATAATAATAATAATAATGATAATAGTAATAATAATAATAATAATATTAATAATAATAATAATAACAATAATAATAATAATAATAACAAAAGTCCAGGGGGCAGTCTTGTAATTTATGAAACTTAATAAATAAGTTTATAACATAAATTGATAACTTTGAAACCGCAGGGACCCGTGTGAAACTTTGGAATTTTCAATTTCAACCCCCGTTCACCCCCGATTTTCCGGCCGGTCACCGGCGGAACTCCGGCCGAACTCCGGCGAGTTAAAACACCCAATTTCACATGGTTTTAACTCAAAATAAAGGTCCCGACACCTTCGTGACTGAGATTCGAATCCAAAGCACCTTTAAACACGCGTTAATCATCGATTTAAGCATAACATTGGATCCAACTTTTTTTCCCGACCGTTCAAAGCTAATCAACCCATTCAAACATCACTTTAGACAGATTGATTCAATCAATTTGAACTTTATAACACTATAAATGAAATTCAATCTGTAATTTCAATCGAACGCACATAAACAAACAGAAATAATTCGTCGTCTTCATCGAACCTGCAACCCTATCGAACACCACCAACCGAGCTTCAATCTACAAAATTAACAAAGGGCTTTTAATCTAGATCAACATAAGAAACTTCCTACCAATTTAATTCGGTTTTCATCAAAGATTGCTCATCCATCGATCATCATATCTACTGCGACCTGTTCTTCATCTGTTCCCGTCGAATTAGGTACCCAATCAAGTAATTAAAACCATCTATATGCTCGATTTCTCATGGGGATCAAAAGCCCCATGATTTAAATCGTTAACAACTCCGAATCGAGCTTCAATTTTGGACTGTTCGATTTAGGGTTCATGGGATTTGGGATAGGGACGGCGGTTGTGTTTAAAAGATTAAAAACCCATTCATAACCGCGGCTGAGGCCTTGGTTCACTGGTTTGGTGCGTGTGTGTGTAAACAGGAGGTCCCGGGTTCGACCCCGGGCACCCCCCTTATTTTTTTTAATTGGCTTTTTAAGCCTTTAAAAATCATAAAAAAAAATTCTGAAAATTCTAAAAATTTATTTTATAAACTCTAATTATTTTAAAAGTTATCCAATAATTTTCTGTAAAATTATTTCATTGGAAACACTTTAATTTTTATATATAATATCAAATAACAAATAATATAATTGGTTTATTTTTATAAAAACATGATTTTAAATAATAGTTTAAAGTATTAAATTATTATTGATCACGATGTTAACGTAATTATGAATTTCTCACAGAAATTATATGCGTTTCATAATTAATTTCACAAATTACTATAAAGAATTAAATTCCTTTAAAAATTTCATAAATAATACTTTTCTTTTATTAAACTAAACTATATATAATTAACTTTATTTAAGCATAAAAACCCCCCAAATACTTGTCGAAACCCTAGTTTGCGTTAAAACGTTAAAACTTAATATATTAAACTTAATTTCATTTCTAGAAAAGACATATTTCTTTCAAACAAATATAATATACAAAACCCCAAAATTCAAAAACCTTAGTTCACGTCTAAATGTTAAACTTATTGTCGAACTTAATAAATATGTTTTAGGTATCTTGTAAAGGAATTCGTTGAAACGACGCGCGTTATTATTTCTTATTAATCATCCAATTTATACTTAATCGCCAAGTAAGTATTTCTATATCCATTTTATCATTTTCACACTTTTGGGTGAAACATGTTTCCTTATAAACGTTGCACTTGTAAACCCGTTTGATTCTTGTAAAATTATGGCAATTTACTTGTGTGTTGTGATTAGTTGAATCTTGTAGCTACCATGTAATGTCGAATACATGTACAATCATTAACTATTGCTAGCCTGGCGACGTCTTAGATCTATGGGCCTGACAAGCCTGCTTGGTTGATCCAAGTACACTTAGCTAATCGTATATACTTGTAAACGTTTGAGACTTATAAAACTTTGTCAAGGTTTGATTGTGCATTCTGTCTTACATCCCTAGTTACCTTTTTCTCTAATTTACAACATGAATTGCCATCTTTTATATACTTATATATTTAAAACTATAGAATGCTCACCAACAATATGTTGACCCTTATTTTAAACATGTTTCAGGCAATAGCGTTATGTGGCTGTGAACAATCTTAACTCTCACGCCTCGACGATTCCGCCGTCAAGGTTGGGGTGTGACAGATTGGTATCAGAGCCCATAACTATAGGGATTTAGGTTATTAATGATGACCTAGACTATAGCTTATGCATGCACCTTATAGTATTTTTATCTTGTAAATACATGGTTTGCATATTACATAATGCTATGCCTTCTTATGTGCAATTTGATGCCTTAGCATAGGATTGCCTAAACTTAGTTACTTGTCTCCCTAAACTTATCTTTGACTCTCCCCGAACATAAAACCTCTCAATCTTATTCTCGACGACACGTGGAATCGTATACTTATGCTTATGACTTGGATCTTTAGACGTTATGTCTAATCTATATAAATCTCATCAAGGTTTTGATTTCATGAACCTAAGAAATATTGTGTGACACATAGACACCTGTATTCTGGATTTCCTGGCAAAAAGCCTTCGGGCTAAGGCAAGCGTTTCGCATATATCCTACGGGACCAGTTACGATTACCTGGGGATTTCTGGGATGAGTGATAAACTATGGTCAAAATACACAAATCTCTAAGGCAAATGAGTCAATTTACCTTGACGTGTCCACGGTTCCAAATGGTAATGCGTTACCAAATGGAATCATTCCGTGTACCTTACAACCTTTAGCTTACCTTTGTCTTATCTTCACTCCCGTAATTAGCTCATTTTTGTATATCCAGCATGTCTCGTCATCATGGAAAGCGTGGAAGTTCCGACCGCAAGCTGGCAGCAATGATCGCCAAACAAATGGCTGTTGTGCTCCCAACCATGGTTGCTGAACTTAATAGCACCATGATGGCTAATAGCAACAACAACACCAATGGAAACAACAACGGTGCTCAAGGAGAAAATAGCAACAGCCGAAACGGGAACGATCGTACTTGCACTTTCAAACACTTCAACTCGTGCAAACCCACCAACTTTAGTGGCAAGGAAGGAGCCACTGGTCTTCTTGAGTGGTTCGAAAGCATGGAGAACACTTTTGTCAATTGTGAGTGTCCCGAGGCACTCAAAGTCCGTTATGCCACTAGTATGCTCCAACAAAGGGCACTTACCTGGTGGAATAGCGAGAAGAGAAACCGAGGAGCTGATGCTATTTCGGCACTCTCTTGGGATGAATTCAAGAACATCGCCATCGCGAAGTTTTGCCCGAGAAGTGAATTACAAAAGTTGGAAGAAGAATTCTGGAACTTGAAGCAAGATGGTGGTGATCATTTGGCCTACTCAACTAGGCATCATGAGTTGAGTCTACTATTGCCCCATATGGTTGACACTGTCCCCCGCAACATCGAGAAGTTCATAAAGGGTGTACCACCCCAAATTCAAGATGCTGTGGTGGGTAGCCGACCCACAACTTTGGAGGAGGCAATTACTATCACAACGCAGCTCACTGAGAATCATATTAGAGCTGGCACTATGTCGGCAAGGGGTTCAAAGTCTACTGCGAAGGCGACAACCGAGGCAACAAAGGAGGTAAGGGCTGAGTCGTCTTCCCAAAGCAAGAAGCGTAAGTTCACACCAACACGCAACTACGCTATGACCACTCCAAATGCTCCTCAAAAACAAATGGTGGTGGCAAATCAAGCTCCCATGGTTAAAGCTTATGCGGGTCCTCTGCCAAGGTGTAACACGTGCAAGTACGATCATGCGGGTAACGTTCCATGCCGAATCTGCTCATTATGTGGAAAGTATGGCCACTTGGTGACTACTTGTCTTCGTGCACCAAACAACGCCGCAATGCTTGCCAACCGAACCTGCTACAACTGTGGCGAGCCTGGTCATTTTCGTCCGCAATGCCCTCGCAATGCGGGCAACGTGCCACCAGCTCGTGGAAGGGCTTTCAATATCAACGCCAACCAAGCACAAGTCAGCAATGACGTTGTGAATGGTACGACGAAGAACCCCGTTTAAATCATTTCTTGTATTATTGATGTTTTCCATCTTTGTAATCATCGTATCAATAATAAATTTTTTTTTACCGAACAGGTATGTATCTTGTAAATGATCATTATGCATCTGTATTATTTGATTCGGGTGCGGATAAAAGTTTCGTGTCGTTAGAATTCGAGCCCGTACTTTTTAAATCACGTATTAATCTGGAAAGACCCTACACGGTCGAAGTCGCCGATGGAAAACCTATTGTCGTTGACGTCATAATACGTGATTGCATCGTAAACTTTAACGAGCACGAATTCTCTATTGATCTTATTCCTATGAAACTCGGAAGCTTCGACGTCATCATTGGAATGGATTGGCTAGCCAAACATCATGCGGAGATCGTTTGTTTTGAGAAGTGTATCCGAATACCGTTACCATCCGGGGATACTTTGAAAGTGTTCGGCGAGAAATCATCACAAGGACTCAAACTCATGTCTTGCACTCAAGCCCGAAAGTGCTTAAGCAAGAAGTATATAGCCTTCTTGGCTTACGTGGTCAACACAAAAGCCAAAGGGAAAGAACTTAAGGATGTCCCTATTGTACGAGACTTTCCTGAAGTATTTCCCGATGACCTTAGTGGTTTACCTCCCGTGCGTGAAGTTGAATTTAAAATTGATTTGATACCGGGAGCAAACCCCGTGGCTAAGTCACCATATCGGCATGCACCATCGGAATTGCAAGAACTCTCTAGCCAACTCCAGGAATTATCCGAAAAAGGGTTTATCCGCCCTAGTTCTTCTCCTTGGGGTGCACCTGTCTTATTTATGAAAAAGAAAGATGGGTCATTCCATATGTGTATCGATTACCGAGAGCTCAACAAGTTGACCATCAAAAACCGGTATCCTCTTCCTCGTATCGACGATCTGTTTGATCAACTTCAAGGAGCTACTATATTCTCGAAGATTGATCAACGTTCTGGATATCATCAGTTACGAGTCCATGATGATGACATCCCCAAGACCGCATTTCGTACTCGTTATGGGCACTATGAGTTTACGGTGATGCCTTTTGGATTGACTAATGCTCCTGCTGTTTTCATGGATCTCATGAATCGAGTATGCAAGCCTTATCTAGATAAGTTTGTGATCGTCTTCATTGACGACATTCTCATCTACTCCAAAACCAACGCCGAGCATGAACTGCATTTGCGACAAGTTCTTGAACTGTTGAAGAAAGAGCAATTGTACGCGAAGTTCTCGAAGTGTGATTTCTGGCTCAAGGAGGTTCAATTTCTAGGACACGTGGTGAATAGCCAAGGAATTCACGTTGACCCTGCAAAGGTGGAAGCTGTGAAGAATTGGTGTGTTCCCACGACATCGACCGAGATTCGTTCTTTCCTTGGTCTTGCTGGTTATTATCGGCGATTCATCGCCAACTTTTCGAGGATCGCAAAGCCGCTCACTTCCTTAACACAAAAGAATAAACCATTCGAGTGGGGGCCAGAGCAAGAGGAAGCTTTTGAAACATTAAAACACAAACTAAGCAATGCTCCTATCTTGACCCTACCCGATGGAAACGATGATTTCACCGTGTATTGTGATGCTTCAAAACAAGGTCTTGGTTGTGTTCTTATGCAACGAGGAAAGGTGATAGCTTATGCATCAAGACAATTGAAGGTTCACGAGGTGAATTACACAACTCATGATCTTGAACTCGGTGCTGTGGTTTTCGCCTTAAAGATTTGGCGACATTATCTCTATGGGACGAAATGCATAGTCTACACCGACCACAAAAGCCTCCAACATGTGTTCAACCAAAAAGATCTCAACATGAGACAAAGACGTTGGATCGAGTTAATCAACGACTACGACTGTGACATTCGCTATCATCCTGGAAAGGCGAATGTTGTAGCCGACGCGCTGAGTCGCAAGGTCCATAACAAAACCGTCTCACTACAAGGAATCCGAGATCGAAGACAGTGGTTTCACACGTTAAGAGAATTTGATACCGAGGTTCGTGTGGATGTTAACGAGGCTACTATCATGCTCTAAAACATAAGAATTGATAGTGATCTCGAGTTATGCATTCGCAAGGCTCAACAAGCGGCAATAACCGACGAAGGAAGTAACGAGGATTTGGTGTCTAACGTTCGATCACAACTGGAGGAAAAACCAAACAGTCTATGGTACTTTCTCAATCAACTTTGGGTCCCAAATCGTGATAACCTTCGACACATCATCTTGAACGAAGCTCATCACACCCGATATTCTATTCATCCTGGCTCCGATAAAATGTACATGGACTTGCGTGGTCAATATTGGTGGCCTGGAATGAAGAAAGATATTGCGGTTTATGTCTCCAAATGTCTCACGTGTGCAAGAGTCAAAGCCGAGCATCAACGACCAAGTGGTTTACTTGAACAACCTGAAATCCCTATGTGGAAATGGGAACATGTATCCATGGATTTTATAACCAAGTTACCACTTACTCCTCGTGGTCATGATAATATATGGGTGATTGTGGATCGTTTGACCAAGACGGCACATTTCATACCTATACGAGACACTTACAAGGTTTCAAGACTAGCTCGCATATACATTGATGAAATTGTGAGTAGTCATGGCGTACCGTTGCACATCATTTCTGATCGAGATGCTCGTTTCACTTCACACTTTTGGTCATCTATGCAAGAACTCTTGGGTACTCAATTGGATTTAAGTACGGCTTACCATCCTCAAACTGATGGCCAAACCGAACGAACAATCCAAACCCTCGAGGATTTGGTACGACTATGTGTCCTTGACTTTGGTGGTAATTGGGATACGCATTTACCGCTCGCGGAATTTTCGTATAACAATAGTTATCACTCGAGTATCAGGATGGCACCGTTCGAAGCACTTTATGGTCGTAAATGCCGATCACCGATCTGTTGGACCGACATTGGTGAAAACTTTATCACTGGTCCTGAACTTATACAAGAAACGACCGATAAAGTCGCTACAATCCGCAAGAACCTTGAAGTGGCAAGAAGTCGACAAAAGAGCTATGCCGATAAGCGTCGTAAACCGTTGGAGTTTCAAGTTGGTGATATGGTTCTTCTTAAGGTTTCACCATGGAAAGGCGTTATTCGCTTTGGAAAGAAGGGCAAACTAGCTCCGAGATTTGTAGGACCTTTCAAAATCCTGAAAAGGATTGGGAAAGTGGCTTATAAACTGGAACTACCTTCCGACCTTAGTGGAGTTCATCCTGTGTTCCATGTCTCAAACTTAAGAAAGTGTTTGGCCGACGAGGGTCTGCATGTTCCACTGGAAGATATTCAGATCGACGAGTCATTGCACTTCATAGAGAAACCTGTCGAGATTATGGATCGCATCATGAAGAAGACTAGGACCACAACTACTCCAATTGTCAAGGTTCGTTGGGAGAACAAGTGTGGAGCTGAGTTCATGTGGGAACGGGAGGATCATATGAAGCAGAGATACCCGTATTTGTTTGTTTAGATCATTTTTAAATTCTGAACAAAATTCTTTAAAGGGGGAGACAGTAACACTTTGTATTTATACGATAGTTAACATTCATGAGGCTAATTGGAAGACACACACGTTAGACTATCTTTTTACCTCAAATGGCTCTGCCATTGCACATAAAGTAAACACTAAAGCGGTCAGCTTAATCGATGATGAATTTTCTTCTTCATCAAAACCTGAAAGTCCTCCAAGTGTCCTCATCTTGTCGTCACAGCCTCCTCTTAAACAAATTTCGGGACGAAATTTCCTAAAGTAGGGGAGACTGTAACATCTCGTATTTTGTAAATAATAATAATACTAATAATAATAATAATAATAATAATAATAATAATAAGATGATAATAATAATAATAATTATAATAATAATAATAAAAATAATAATAATAATGATAATAGTAATAATAATAATAATAATAATAATAATAATAATAATAATAATAAATAATAATAATGATAATAGTAATAATAATAATAATAATATTAATAATAATAATAATAACAATAATAATAATAATAATAACAAAAGTCCAGGGGGCAGTCTTGTAATTTATGAAACTTAATAAATAAGTTTATAACATAAATTGATAACTTAGAAACCGCAGGGACCCGTGTGAAACTTTGGAATTTTCAATTTCAACCCCGTTCACCCCCGATTTTCCGGCCGGTCACCGGCGGAACTCCGGCCGAACTCCGGCGAGTTAAAACACCCAATTTCACACGGTTTTAACTCAAAATAAAGGTCCCGACACCTTCGTGACTGAGATTCGAGTCCAAAGCACCTTTAAACACGCGTTAATCATCGATTTAAGCATAACATTGGATCCAACTTTTTTTTCCCGACCGTTCAAAGCTAATCAACCCATTCAAACATCACTTTAGACAAATTGATTCAATCAATTTGAACTTTATAACACTATAAATGAAATTCAATCTGTAATTTCAATCGAACGCACATAAACAAACAGAAATCATTCGTCGTCTTCATCGAACCTGCAACCCTATCGAACACCACCAACCGAGCTTCAATCTACAAAATTAACAAAGGGCTTTTAATCTAGATCAACATAAGAAACTTCCTACCAATTTAATTCGGTTTTCATCAAAGATTGCTCATCCATCGATCATCATATCTACTGCGACCTGTTCTTCATCTGTTCCCGCCGATTAGGTACCCAATCAAGTAACTAAAACCATCTATATGCTCGATTTCTCATGGGGATCAAAAGCCCCATGATTTAAATCGTTAACAACTCCGAATTGAGCTTTAATTTTGGACTGTTCGATTTAGGGTTCATGGGATTTGGGATAGGGACGCGGGTTGTGTTTAAAAGATTAAAAACCCATTCATAACCGCGGCTGAGGCCTTGGTTCACTGGTTTGGTGCGTGTGTGTGTAAACAGGAGGTCCCGGGTTCGACCCCGGGCACCCCCCCTTATTTTTTTTAATTGGCTTTTTAAGCCTTTAAAAATCATAAAAAAAATTCTGAAAATTCTAAAAATTTATTTTATAAACTCTAATTATTTTAAAAGTTATCCAATAATTTTCTGTAAAATTATTTCATTGGAAACACTTTAATTTTTATATATAATATCAAATAACAAATAATATAATTGGTTTATTTTTATAAAAACATGATTTTAAATAATAGTTTAAAGTATTAAATTATTATTGATCACGATGTTAACGTAATTATGAATTTCTCACAGAAATTATATGCGTTTCATAATTAATTTCACAAATTACTATAAAGAATTAAATTCCTTTAAAAATTTCATAAATAATACTTTTCTTTTATTAAACTAAACTATATATAATTAACTTTATTTAAGCACAAAAACCCCCAAATACTTGTCGAAACCCTAGTTCGCGTTAAAACGTTAAAACTTAATATATTAAACTTAATTTCATTTCTAGAAAAGACATATTTCTTTCAAACAAATATAATATACAAAACCCCAAAATTCAAAAACCTTAGTTCACGTCTAAATGTTAAAGTTATTGTCGAACTTAATAAATATGTTTTAGGTACCTTGTAAAGGAATTCGTTGAAACGACGCGCGTTATTATTTCTTATTAATCATCCAATTTATACTTAATCGCCAAGTGAGTATTTCTATACCCATTTTATCATTCTCACACTTTTGGGAGAAACATGTTTCCTTATAAACGTTGCACTTGTAAACCCGTTTGATTCTTGTAAAATTATGGCAATTTACTTGTGTGTTGTGATTAGTTGAATCTTGTAGCTACCATGTAATGTCGAATACATGTACAATCATTAACTATTGCTAGCCTGGCGACGTCTTAGATCTATGGGCCTGACAAGCCTGCTTGGTTGATCCAAGTACACTTAGCTAATCGTATATACTTGTAAACGTTTGAGACTTGTAAAACTTTGTCAAGGTTTGATTGTGCATTCTGTCTTACATCCCTAGTTACCTTTTTCTCTAATTTACAACATGAATTGCCATCTTTTATATACTTATATATTTAAAACTATAGAATGCTCACCAACAATATGTTGACCCTTATTTTAAACATGTTTCAGGCAATAGCGTTATGTGGCTGTGAACAATCTTAACTCTCACGCCTCGACGATTCCGCCGTCAAGGTTGGGGTGTGACACATACAATAGGACCGGACGCACGACTGACGCTCCATTCGCACGAGTGGACTTTCAGTCGTACGAATTAGCTACTTTCGTATGATTGAACCTTCATTCGTGCGGCTAAGCACTCAGTCGTACCATGCAACACTCATTCGTACGATTCAACATCCATACGCACGAATCAACATCCATTCGTACGAATCAGCTTCATTCGTACGACTGAACCTCCATTCGTGCGACTAAACCCTTAATCGTACGATACACACTCAATCGCATGTATTCCATCGCATAGACTCAATAGCATAGACTCAATCGCATACAACACTCAGTCGCATACAACACTCAGTCGCATGACTCAGTCGTACGACTCACCCAGTCCTACAGCTTAGTCGTACGATAGACTCAGACGCATGGACTCAGTCGTACGACTCACCCAGTCGCACGGCTCATTCGCATGACAGACCCAGTCGCCCTGTACAGCAGGTCGCGACTGCTGAAGTGCAGAGCAGCGTCCAGCTGCTCCGAGCATGGGTTTTATGCACCAAGAACCTACAGAAATGTTTGCCTAACATGTCTAAGCAAGAAACACACTCGGAAACGCAACACACAAGCCCACACGACCTCTTGTGCTCGGATGAACCCGAGCACCCCAAACCCTAGAAAACGCAGAAGTGAAATCGGGCAAGAAACGGGTCAAACGAGGTTATCTACCTGCTAGGAGTGAGTATTCTCGATGATAACCAAGATTTGACGGTGAAAACGCGACAAACGTGATGAATTTTGGTGCTAGATTGGTGTAGAAATGTAGAAGAGAAGAAGATCGATGAAGATGAAGATGAAGTGAAGAAAAGGGCTGGGAAATGGGTATTTATACCCATCCTAGTTTCTCAAAATGTCAAGTTTAGTCCCCGCACTTTGCCCCCGGGTTCCCGAATTTTGTTTCGGTTGAAAAACGTTATTTATTTAGTCTTGTTTTATTGATGATAAAATGTTATTAATGTTATTTATAAGTTAAAAATGATTTTTATTCGTGACAATTATTTTAATATAAAAATGACGTGTTTAGTGTTAACGGGGCAAATCTCAGAAAAACGTCTTAAGGTAACGACTAGGCAAGCAACGATAGCACGCTTAGAAGGATAACTAAGCAAAGCAAATATGGTATCCACGTAGTTGGTTTATCAAAATGAGGAATGACTGATAACAAAGGTTAAATCAAACACGCTAAATGACGGACCTTCGGTGACGGATGTCACAGTATCCCCCAGTTGAGGGAATTTCGTCCCGAAATTCAACTGGTACTAGGTCTAAGGGTGTCATCCTCGAATAGATGTGGATACTTGAGTCTCATCTGATCTTCACGTTCCCATGTAAACTCTGGCCCTCGTTTGGAATTCCATCTTATACGAACGATAGGTATCTTGCTGCGCCTCAACTTTTTGACCTTTCGGTCCATGACCTCAGTAGGTTCCTCCACAAAATGGAGGTTTTGATCAATCTTGATATCCTCAATAGGCACGTGAAGTGATTCGTCAGCTAAACACTTTTTGAGGTTCGATACATGGAAAGTATCATGTACACTGTTAAGCTCTTGTGGCAACCGTAATCGGTACGCCACCGGACCGATTCTTTCTATGATCTCGAATGGCCCAACATATCTTGGGGCCAACTTCCCTTTCTTTCCAAACCGTACAACCCCTTTCCACGGAGAGACCTTAAGCAACACTCGATCCCCAACGTTAAACTCTAGCGGCTTCCGACGGTTGTCGGCATAGCTCTTTTGGCGATCTCTAGCAGCTTTAAGTCGGTCTTTGATTTGGAAGATCTTATCGGTGGTTTCTTGAATGATCTCTGGGCCCGTAAGCTGGCATTCACCAACTTCAGCCCAACAAACTGGTGATCTACATTTCCGGCCATACAACGCTTCGAATGGTGCACATCCAATACTAGTATGGTAACTGTTATTGTAGGAAAACTCGATCAGCGGTAGATGAGTATCCCAACTGCCACCAAAATCAATGACACATGCCCTCAGCATGTCCTCAAGTGTTTGTATCGTTCGTTCCCTTTGGCCGTCTGTCTGGGGGTGATAGGCTTACTCATGTCTAATCGAGTGCCCATCGCTTTCTGTAACGTCTGCCAAAATCGTGAAGTGAATCGACTGTCTTGGTCGGATATGATTGACACCGGCACCCCGTGCCGTGTCACGACCTCTTTGATGTACAACCTTGCCAGCTTATCCATCTTATAGTCTTCCCGGATAGGCAAGAAGTGAGCGGATTTTGTCATTCGATCCACCACGACCCATATCGTGTCGTGTCCGCTTGGCGTTCTCGGGAGTTTGGTAATGAAATCCATAGTGATGTTCTCCCATTTCCACTCAGGGATTTCAGGTTGTTGCAATAATCCCGATGGTTTCTGGTGTTCAGCCTTGACCTTTGGACAAGTCAAGCATTTGCTCACATATATAGCAATATCTTTCTTCATGCCTGGCCACCAGTACAACTCCTTCAGATCGTGGTACATCTTGTCTGCATCAGGATGAACAGAGTATCGAGTCTTGTGTGCTTCATCCAAGACTAATGTATGTACACCTCCCCATCTGGGGACCCATATACGATCCACGAAGTAATGTACGCCGTCATCCTTGCGAGTCATTTGTTTATCCAATCCTCGAAATCCTTCCCCCGCAAGGTTCTCGTCTTTCAAAGCCTCGTTTTGTGCAATTTGAATCTGAACCTTTAGATTAGTTTGAATAGTCAAACCTAGCGCTCGAGCACGTAATCGTTTCACACGTTCTTTGCGACTCAAAGCATCAGCCACCACGTTAGCTTTCCCCGGACGATACCGGATTTCACAATCGTAATCGCTAAGTAGCTCTACCCAGCGTCGCTGTCGCATGTTAAGTTCCTTCTGATTCATGATGTGTTGAAGGCTCTTATGATCCGTGTAAATGATGCATTTGGTTCCATATAGATAATGCCTCCATATCTTGAGTGCAAATACTACAGCTCCCAACTCTAAATCATGAGTTGTGTAGTTCTTTTCATGCACCTTGAGTTGTCGCGAAGCGTAAGCAATTACCTTATCTTTCTGCATTAGTACACAGCCCAAACCTTGATGTGAAGCATCACAGTACACCACAAAATCATCGGTTCCGTCTGGGAAGGACAATATCGGTGCGTTGCACAACTTCTCCTTCAATGTTTGGAACGCCTGTTCTTGTGCTTTCCCCCAATCGAACTTCTTGTCTTTCTGAGTCAACAAAGTTAACGGTTGGGCAATCTTGGAGAAATTGGCAATGAAGCGACGATAGTACCCGGCCAATCCCAATAATTGTCGTATTTCTGAGGGTGTTTGGGGAGTATCCCACTTCTTAACAGCTTCGATCTTACCGGGGTCCACATGAATTCCATTTTCGTTAACTACATGACCCAAGAACTTCACCTCTCGAAGCCAGAATTCACACTTCGAGAACTTGGCGAAAAGTTCCTCTTCCTTCAACAGTTCTAGAATTGCTTGGAGGTGTTTTTCGTGATCCTCATTCGAACGGGAGTAGATGAGTATGTCGTCTATGAATACAATCACGAACTTATCAAGATAAGGCTTGCACACCCGATTCATCAGATCCATAAAGACAGCTGGAGCGTTGGTCAATCCGAATGACATGACCAAGAACTCATAGTGCCCGTAACGAGTTCTAAATGCTGTTTGCGGAATATCGTCCTCGAATACTCTTAGTTGATGATAACCAAATCGAAGGTCGATCTTAGAGAAATACGAGGCTCCTTGCAACTGATCGAACAGGTCGTCGATTCTAGGGAGAGGATATCGATTCTTCACGGTCAGTTTGTTCAGTTCCCTGTAGTCGATACACATACGGAACGACCCATCCTTCTTCTTGACAAATAACGCCAGTGCTCCCCACGGTGAATGACTCGGTCGAATGAAACCCTTCTCCAGTAGTTCCTGTAGTTGGCTTGACAACTCTTGCATCTCTGAAGGTGCTAACCGATACGTTGTCTTAGCTATCGGTGTAGCTCCAGGAACTAGCTCTATACGGAATTCCACCTGTCGTGGAGGAGGCAATCCAGACAAATCATCAGGGAACACTTCCGGGTAATCCCGTGCAATCGGTATGTCTGCCAATTTTGTCTCTTCTTCCTTCTTTTCCACCACGTGAGCCAGAAAGGTGTAACACTGCTTTCGTAGACCTTGGCGTGCTTTCATGCAGGAGATAAGCTTCAAGTTCTTTCCCGGTCGCTCTCCTTGTATTCTGAGTACTTTCCCGTCTGACATGGGAATCCGCACTACTTTATCTCGGCAAACAATCTCGGCTCCATGCTTAGACAACCAATCCATCCCCACTATTATATCGAAGCTCCCCAACTCGAAAGGTATCAAATCTATGTTGAAGACCTGGTCTTCCAACATTAGGGTGCAGTCCTTAATAATTTCCTCTGCCTGTTCAACCCTACCATTTGCCATTTCTATGGAGTAACTACTTTCTAGTCTACTGGCACTCAAATCAAGCATTTGCATAAACTCAGATGATATAAAACTATTATCCGCCCCAGTATCAAACAGTACAGATGCGAAGTGGTTATTGAGTAAGTGCGTACCCGTGACAACGTTCGGATCTTGACGGGCATCATTCGCTCCAATGACGAAGGCACGACCCCGTGCAGCATTACCTTGGTTTCCTTGGCCTTGCGCACCCGCTATGGCCAGTATCTGCTGCTAGTTGTTTCCCTGCTGACCCGGTGCCCTGTTCAGTCGGGGGCACATATTCCTGAAGTGGTCGTGGGCTGCACACTCGTAGCAAGCCCTGGCATTCCCTGCGGGGTTAACCGCGTTGATGGGTGCCACCAGGTTTGGTGCTACTCTGTAGTCTCTTGCTTGATGCCTCGGGCGTCTGCAGTTCAAACACACCTGGCACGGTGTTGCTGGAGGATGATGAAGATTGCACCTGTCACATTTCGGGTGCGGCCCAGCATATTCCTTCTTTCCTTGAGTCACGGCCACAAAGTTTCTGGTCGTTTTGGCCCTCTTATCAGACTTTCCAGTACCAGTCCGGCTTGTTTCCCCAGTCTCTTTCCTTTTCTCCGCTCCCCTACCCAATACTCCTGTTCTTATCATCTCGTCAGTGAGAGCGCCCGCTTTCAAAATAGCGCTCTGGATTGTAGGAGGAGCAGCTGCAGTTACCATTGCCCGGATTTGAGGCGCGAGTCCCCAAATGTACCTTTCTATCCTCTTGGATTCCGGAGTGACTAGGTGTGGAACTAGTCTAGCCAGCTCGTGGAATCGGTCAGTATAAGCTGCGTGCCCTGCCCCCACCATAGCATGATTCCAGAACTCATGCTCAAGCTTCTGCATCTCGTTGAGAGGGCAGCATTCCTCGGTAATCAAGGCTTTGAATTCATCCCAGGTCATCTGCATCGCAGATTCCCTTCCCCTAGCTGAACCTGGGTGTTCCACCAGGTTAGTGCTCTGTCCTGCAGTGAGCACGTAACATACTTGATCCGCTGGCTGTCGAGGCATTCACTGATGTCGATCACAGCCTCCATTTTCTCTAGCCATCTAATCAGGGCTATCGCCCCACCTTTACCATCGAAATCCCGGGGCTTACAGGCCACAAACTCCTTGTAAGAACAGCCCCGTTTGGCGTTAGCAGCCCCAGTTTTGTTGCCTGCAGTACCACCATTTCCGGTCTCCTAATTGCTTTCATTCCCAATCAGGTTCCCAGCATCCTCGTTTTCATTACCACCATCCCCGTGGGGGTGGTTTTGCTGTTGTAGCGCGTCGCTCACCTGAGCTACGATAGTTGGAATCAGGGCAGTCAATTGTTGAGCAATTAAAGCTTCCATATCAGCATTTCCAGTCCCTTGGGTATTGCCAGAAGGGCCTTCATTTGCTATTGGAGGTCTACCCCTGCCTCTGCCTTTGCCCCTCGGGGCTTCACTTCCGCTACTGTTGCTGCGGGTAGATCTTCGAGGCGGCATGTTCTATTCATACAAGAGGCAACATATAAGCTTTAGTCACCTTAAGATACATAAGTACTTCACTTATCAAATTCCAATGTTTCATGTTCCAGTCAGTCAAGATCACCATGCAGCCCATTTTAAGCATATTCTCGGTATACCGGTGGTGTTTATATATAGGGTTCCCCGTAGCGTTCCCACCACACCCACGATGTACCGAGAATAATGCCTAATCCGGTTACATGACATCCGACCTTCCTTAACATCATATCCATAATAATCCATCAAGTCAACTGAGAGCCAAACATGTATTCACGTATAGTCTTGCAGAGGTTGTCTATCTCGCGTCCTTGGGAGGACTCAGACATGGCCTCCTCGGGTCGGTCTCTCAGTATATGAGGTCAAGCGCAATGTATGATCTGTGACGATCTCTTCGGGTCTAAATACCCGAATTTGGTTATGATAACTTGGCGCACAGAGGGAACGGAAGATCTAATAGAAAGCACCTCATGAGGGACGAGCACAAGGGCTCAAACACAAGGTGAAAATCACATGACAGTAGGATAATCGAACATGTAAAGAGGAACACATACACGAGATATATAAATGCACACAAGCTTAAGCATGCAAATCTACATGAAGGTTCCTAGGTTATAGTCTAGGTCAAGTGTAATTGGCTAATTCTCTATAACCAATGGCTCTGATACCAGTCTGTCACACCCCCGCTAGTAGCGGAAACACGGGGAATGTGAGCTAGACGGGCTCGTCATAACACATGGTATATGATAGAGTAGCAATAATAATATGATGACGAGCGTGTCATGACGACACCCGAACACAAATGGAGACTTGTGTCGTGTATAATCAAAGTTCACGACAGCATAGCCATAAGCACAACATAATGTTCACATAAGCAATAAGGATAACTTGTAATGTAAATTCCCACAACTCGGGAACAAGTGTTCAAAAAGTCATGTTCAAGCTTTACAAGGGTAATAATTACAAAATGCATGCTAGGGTCTCCTCCAAAAAGGCAGCAATCCTAGATCTTCAATTACCCTGATTACCTGAAAAGAAATGCTCAAAAAGGTCAACATAATTGTTGATGAGCTTCGCAGGTTTTAAGTAATAAAAGATGTTAAGATGAAAACAGTAAGTAAGTTTAATAAAAGTTATCGCGACTACACTTATGTATAGGCGGTTTTACTAGTTATAGATAGCTATAGCCAAACCTAATGTTCGGTTCCTCACGGGAATTGATGGCTGTAAAGGAAGTGTTCTCAAAAGTATATAGTTCATTATGACGTAGCAAGATCCACACAGCGCATACGTATAGTTTATAATCAAACCAATCCTTAGGTCCCATTACCGGGATTAATGGTTGTATATAAAAAGGTTTTCCATAGCATAATAAGTTTAACTTGACATAGCAAGATCCACACAGCGCATACGTGTCAAGTTAAACATGACGTAGCAAGATCCACACAGCGCATACGTATAGGTTACAACCAAACCAATCTTTAGGTCCCAATTACCGGGATTAATGGTTGTAATGGATGATCGGCTTAGAAGAACCACACAGAAGAACCACACAGCCGAGAGCATCCAAGGTCATTGGCATCCACAAGTAGCATAAATCAACACGTAACATCAAATAGTAGTGCATGGTAGTGTAAAACCCCTAAGTAATATACATAGGGTATCATAGCACCTAGTCCAAGTTCATATAGCAGCAAACAGTCTGGATCATCATGTAACCCGGTTTGAGCACATTCTTAGTATACCGGGGATGCTTATGTATAGGGTCCTGCGCAGCATTCCCACCACATCCACGATATACATAGAATGATACCTAAACCAGTTACATGACATCCATTTATCCTTAATATCAATCAACAAGTTTAGCAAGGTAAGTTACTCATATAAGTAGCAGCCAACTCCCACTAAGGAAGGTTCCTGAAATTAAGTAAATAAGTGAGCATTCTTTTCCCCCAAGTAGAAAATGTTTAAAAAAAGGTTTTATAAGCGTAAAAAGGGGCCACGAAACTCACTGAATAGATGATAGGCACATATGATGAAAGATTCCGACGGTAGGATACTATGAACAGTCAAACACCTATTGACAGTTACCGACAAGCATTAATAATGATCATAAGGCATAAGATGATATCAATAGGCTCAGGCAGTTTCGGTTCAGTCGTGGGTAGTACACACACAAGCAGTCACACACATCTCAGACTAGGTTATTTTAAATAGTATGTGCCTGTTAATAGCGTTGACTTTAATCTTTGTGGTCAAGCTATGACACTTTATTAGTATTACATTATCGTCGTGAGATCTCCAAAGAGGGGATCCATACGCACACACACATCATTAGTCATACAATAGGACCGGACGCACGACTGACGCTCCATTCGCACGAGTGGACTTTCAGTCGTACGAATTAGCTACTTTCGTATGATTGAACCTTCATTCGTGCGGCTAAGCACTCAGTCGTACCATGCAACACTCATTCGTACGATTCAACATCCATACGCACGAATCAACATCCATTCGTACGAATCAGCTTCATTCGTACGACTGAACCTCCATTCGTGCGACTAAACCCTTAATCGTACGATACACACTCAATCGCATGCATTCCATCGCATAGACTCAATCGCATAGACTCAATCGCATACAACACTCAGTCGCATACAACACTCAGTCGTACGACTCACCCAGTCCTACAACTTAGTCGTACGATAGACTCAGACGCATGGACTCAGTCGTACGACTCACCCAGTCGCACGGCTCAGTTGCATGACAGACCCAGTCGCCCTGTACAGCAGGTCGCGACTGCTGAAGTGCAGAGCAGCGTCCAGCTACTCCGAGCATGGGTTTTATGCACCAAGAACCTACAAAAATGTTTGCCTAACATGTCTAAGCAAGAAACACACTCGGAAACGCAACACACAAGCCCACACGACCTCTTGTGCTCGGATGAACCCGAGCACCCCAAACCCTAGAAAACGCAGAAGTGAAATCGAGCAAGAAACGGGTCAAACGAGGTTATCTACCTGCTAGGAGTGAGTATTCTCGATGATAACCAAGATTTGACGGTGAAAACGCGACAAACGTGACGAATTTTGGTGCTAGATTGGTGTAGAAATGAAGAAGAGAAGAAGATCGATGAAGATGAAGATGAAGTGAAGAAAAGGGCTGGGAAATGGGTATTTATACCCATCCTAGTTTCTCAAAATGTCAAGTTTAGTCCCCGCACTTTGCCCCCGGGTTCCCGAATTTTGTTTCGGTTGAAAAACGTTATTTATTTAGTCTTGTTTTATTGATGATAAAATGTTATTAATGTTATTTATAAGTTAAAAATGATTTTTATTCGTGACAATTATTTTAATATAAAAATGACGTGTTTAGTGTTAACGGGGCAAATCTCAGAAAAACGTCTTAAGGTATCGACTAGGCAAGCAACGATAGCACGCTTAGAAGGATAACTAAGCAAAGCAAATATGGTATCCATGTAGTTGGTTTATCAAAATGAGGAATGACTGATAACAAAGGTTAAATCAAACACGCTAAATGACGGACCTTATCGATTGTTTCAGATAGGGATACGCGGTTCACCTCAAAGTTTTGGAAAAAGTTCAATGAAGAGATGGGTGCGAGGTTGCATGTTAGTACCGCATACCACCCACAGACCGATGGGCAATCGGAAAGAACGATCCAGACACTGGAGGATATGCTTCGGGCATGCGTTATCGAATTTGGCGGTAATTGGGATGATCATCTGCCACTAGCAGAGTTCTCCTATAACAACAGCTACCACGCCAGTATTAAGATGCCCCTATATGAGTTATTGTACGGTCGACGGTGCAGAACTCCTATTTGTTGGGTTGATGTCGGACAGAAGGAGCTAGGAAGCTTAGAAGTTGTGGAAGCCACAACGGAAAAGTTGGAGAAAATCAAGGCGTATATGAAGGCTGCCAAGGATAGACAAAAGTCATACGCCGACAAAAGAAGGAGACCAATAGAGTTCAGCGTGGGTGACAGGGTAATGCTAAAAGTGTCACCATGGAAGGGAATCATCCGATTTAGGAAGAGGGGGAAACTGAGTCCTAGGTTCATCGGACCATTCGAGGTACTAGCACGAGTTGGGGACGTAGCTTACAGGCTAGACATTCCAGAAGAATTAAGTGGGATTCATCCTACCTTTCATGTGTCGCACTTAAGAAAATGTTTAGCACCAAATGAGGCAGTCGTACCTCTAGATGACATCGAGGTGGACGAGAAGCTGAACTATGTAGAACAACCAGTGGCTATACTGGATCGGAAGGAGAAACAATTGAGAAATAAAATAGTCAAGCAAGTCAAGGTGCAATGGAAACACCGAAAAGGGTCGGATGCCACCTGGGAATCCGAGGAGGAAATGAGACGCCAATACCCTGATCTGTTTAGTGACGAGTCAGGTTTCGAGGACGAAACCTAAATAAGGGGGGAGACTTGTAACGCCCTGAAATTTCCCGAAACAAGCCATTTAATAATAACGGGCTTTTAAGGGTTAATTTAACAAATAAAGGGGTAAATTAGTGGGCTATGGATCAAATTAGCCTTAATGGGCTAGGCTTGGTGGGTTTAAGGGCCCTAATCAGCCCTTAAACATACATAATCAGTGCCATTCCATCACATTACCACCCTAGCCACCAAATTCGTAGAGAGAGAAAGTAGAGAGAGAAAGTGAAGAAATTCAAGATTTGGAGCTTGAAGGATTGAAAGATCGAAGTTCTGGTGGATTGGAGCATCAAAACCTAAGGAAAGAGCAACAAAACGAGATAAGAATCGGCCTCTAAGGCCTTCTGTAGATCAAACCCGGATTCTAGGGTTTTGGGGTTTTGAAAAGTTTAAAGAAACACATAAATGTCGAATTTTTACGTATGAAAACGTGTAAAAAGCATAGATTTGGTTTCATGGATGGTAAACTAAGGATTTGGACGTAAAAAGTTAAGGTTTTGGGTTAAAAATGGGCTGGATCTGAGTTTCTATTCATCCAGCGAAACTGGGCCCCGATCCAGCGAATTTAAGCATTTAACCAGCGAAACTGCACATTAGTTCAGCAAGACTAGGAGAAATTCCAGCGAAACTACAGTTTCGCTGGGGCGAAACTATAGTTTCGCCAGTAATCTCGCTAAGACCCAGACTGACCTATAGACTCTGCGAGACTAGGGAATTCCAACGAAAGTTGGGCGCTCAAGGCAGCGAATCTGCCTAGCGAAACTAGCAGAAGTGCTGCCCAGCGAAACTGTCAGCGAAACTGCAGTTTCGCTGTAGCGAAACTATGGGCAAAACTATGAAGAAAATGACGTTTTTGCATGTTAACTTTCGTGCAGCTAGAGTATTCAGGCTATAGCCTAAGCGACTTAGAATTTAAGCTACTTAGACGAGTTCAGGTGAGTTCTAGATCCCCTATTTTATACACGCTTTAAATGTTTTAGGGCGGTATGCATACTAATATATATACCTTTTTATGACCAATTCTTTTAGAGTAAAGTTTTACTTACTATCTTATATGGGAAACGAGATTTTCTAACGAATTGATAACGTGTTCTTCCTTATTGAGATATAACCTTGTAGTGATGGATTGCCTTCGAGATGTGTTGTGTTATATTATATATATATATATATATATAACTTAAATAAGAAAGTGAAACGTAAAGAGAGGTTATGTGGCCCATAACGTGTACCTGGATAAAGTAAAGTCTTGCAAGTAAAGTCCTGCGGGCAAGGGATAAAGTAAAGACTTGCAAGCAATGGCTAAAGGAGGGTTGCATTTGTTGTGCCCTCACCCAGATAAAGTAATGCTCGAACAGGCAGGTCTGTAAGCCCTGAATTGGCATGACATTAATGGCCCGATCGAGTACGACTGTAAGCCCTTAATTGGCGTGTCGGTAAAGTCCTAGGCGAGCCTAGGCACCGATTGTGACAGAGAATTGACGGATAAAGAAGAGTAATAAATAACGAGAAATGAAAAGAAATGATAAAGTATCGATAAAGTGATAGCCTGTATGTATTGATGCTTGATAGACGAGAACTATTTTCAACTGCTAAAGCTAATACCTTTACAAAAAGTTATTTACAAAGAAAACCTAGAATTCACTCAGCGAAGCTGACTTTTGTATGCATATCAGTTGACAGGTAAGAGTTAGAGCTACGGAATAGAGGCATGGGACTGAAGCTTCTTGGCACTAGAAGACTGGCATCCCGGATGAAGAAAAGCAAAACAAAGAACTCTTAAATAGTTTTGTGGATTAAAGACAATGTTCATATTTTACTTGTAATGAATTGAAATGACAGTATTTTTCCGCTGCAATATATATTTTATACGTATATGAGTAAATGACTGTTTTAAATCGATGTTTTGCTGTGAATGACCAACTGTGAGGTCTCCCTGAGAAAGGTGGGCCTTACATTTTCGCATTTGACAAATTCCGCTCGTATCTGATCATTTCAATAATAATCATTTACACTGATCATGCAGCCCTTCGTTATCTGTTCAACAAATAAGATGCAAAGCCAAGATTGATTCAGTGGATACTTCTGCTTCAAGAATTTGATATTGAGATTCGCGACAAGAAGGGGGCGGAAAATCTGGCGGCCGATCATCTCACGCGTCTTGAAGATTCAAGTTCTTCACAAACCAAGAAATTCAAAATAAACGATAATTTTCCTCACGAATTCCTTATGAACATCCAATCCTCAATCGATGAACATCTTTGGCTTACCGATTTCGCGAACTACTTGGCAAGCGGGATCGTACTCAAAGGAATGACTTATCAACAAAAGAAAAAGTTTTTTACTGACATTAAGCATTACTATTAGGAAGACCCGTATCTATTCAGAATCAGTGCAGACGAACTCATTTGAAGATGCATATACAGAAGTGAAGCGGAACTGATCCTAAGGCACTATCATGAAGGACCCACAGGAGGACACCATGGAGCAACCCTAACAGCCAAGAAGGTCTTTGACTCTGGTTTTTATTGGCCCACGATCATCAAGGATGCTCACAACATGGTATGCACCTGTGATGCATGTCAAAGAGCAACCAACATCTCAACACCGGATGAGATGCCTCAGAAACCCATTCAAGTATGCGAGACATTTGATGTATGGGGTATTGATTTCATGGGGCCATTCCCGGTGTCATTTGGCAATCATTACATCTTAGTAGCAGTCGATTATGTCTTAAAATGGGCCGAAGCTCAAGCCTTAGCTACCAATGATGCAAGAAACGTTGTCAGATTCCTTAAGAAATTATTCTCTCGTTTTGGTACCCCTAAAGCTTTAATCAGTGACCGAGGAACCTATTTCTATAACAACCAGCTCGAAAGAGCAATGGCTCATTATGGAGTAAACCATCGCTTTACAACCACTTATCATCCACAAGTGAATGGGCAAGCTGAGGTTACTAATCGAGGTATCAAACAAATCCTAAGAAAACCGTAGGACAAAATCACAAGGATTGGTCTACCAAGCTAGATGATGCATTATGGGCTTTTCGAACAGCCTATAAGACTCCGGTTGGCACAACACCATTCAAACTCGTTTATGGGAAGTCATGTCATCTACCTGTGGAACTGGAACACAAGGCCTATTGGGCACTTAAAGTAGCAAACCTAGACCAAGGTCTTGTAGGAAAGAATCGAATTCTACAAATCCATGAACTAGAGGAATTAGGATAACAAGCATATGAAAACGCTAGAAGGAAAAGACAAAGAAATTCCACGATTCTCGATTAAAGAGCACTAAATGATTTCATGTGGGAGAACGTGTCTCACTATATAACTCTTGTTTGCATTTGTTTCCTGGAAAGCTAAAATCACATTGGTCTGTACCTTACACGATTAAAAGCGTGTTTCCGAATGGTGCCATCAAAATTGACAACCATGACGGTTTAAGTTTCAAAGTGAATTGGCATCGTTTAAAACCCTATAACGATGGACCAACCAAGATTTTCTTGGAGGAATTACACCTCCACCCCAACGAAGACTAAGTGTGGGGAAGGGTCGCGCCGAAGACCCGAAACTTAATCACGGCACCTGTACATAGATTTTCTTTAAAAATTTTAACTTTTTGTAGAACTCACAAACATAAACAACGAGCCGTGCCCCATGGAACACGCCCCCATGCCCCTGACAAAAAATACTCCATGATCTCCGCTGACGACTCTGGAACGTTGCAGGTCAAATTTAAGATGATTTCTGACAAACACGGGGCCGTGCCTATCTAAGCACGCGCCCGTGACCAACTTTCATGACTTGTGTATAAATACCACACTTGTTCCCAGCTTTCAATACACTCATTTCTACTCAAAACCTCCCGAAAAGATGAAAGAATCAAGTCACGAAAGCTCTAACTGGAATCCTGCGAAGAAACCGTGTTTTGAAAAACGGGAACCGACAACTCAAGAATACTTCTTCAAGCTACACGAGCTAATCAATAAATTGACTTAGATGAACCTTAGCGCAACTCAACGCCTAGCTAAACTTATCCAAAAAGTTCAGGAAATGGGCGAGGAACTCGTCTCTGTCAATCGTCAGCTCGCGGAACTAAGCAACCGCACTTCACACTATCCCATCCCGAGCCTTCCACATGAGATGTGTGGAGGCTTCTTCTAGAAGCATTTCGCTATGTGTCATGTGCGCTAGTGCGCGTTAAGGAGTCTGTTTTTGCAGTTTCAGACTCTCGGCTTTTAACGTATTATGTAACCGTAAGAACTAGGAAAATGTAATTGTCATTTGGCTTGTTTTAATTAACTCTAGGACTAATTTCGTAGCTAATCTGATTATTTGGATGTGATAAAACTTAGTCGGGTAAATTGCGTAACGCGCGAAACTAAAAAACGGAACAACAAAAGACTGAAACCGAACTCCACAAGGGGAGCACGCCCTTGTGCCTACAGAGGCACACCCCCGTGCTTGACAAAATCTTACACCAACTGACTTGTTGCATCCCCTTGTCTTATTCCCCATCAATTCCCATTGATAAATGTCGAAAGAAATTCTGCAACAACCCGCCTTCACTCCATTTTCTATCATTTTCTTCATTTTTCTTTCATATTTTCAAGAACTCTTCTAATCCTTCAATGTGTAGTTGATCAACGAGGTTAGTGTTACTAATTCCTATCATTATGATGGTCATTTACATGTAGTTGGGTGATTAGGTCTTTAAACTACCGAAATCCTAACAAGTTATATGTAAACTTGTAATTTAAAGTTCATGAAATGATGAATACTTTAAACCTTCTTATTCATATTCATCATTTGAGTTGACTAGTTGTTAATTACCATGTTTAGTTAGTTGTAGTGTGTTTTTCCTTTCATCATTAATAAGACTATCTTCATAATTTGTGGTTGAATCATTGTTAAGTATAATCAAGTTACAAGAATTTAATTGTCAAACATGTGTGATTAAACACTACATATATATATATATATATATATATATATATGTATGTATGTATATATTTGAGTGTCTTGAATTATTAACATGATTAAAATAATACATGTGTAATATTTGGTTTTTCAAGCAAGAAAATATTAAACCCATGTTTAATCAAAGTTTTACAATCAAAACCACGCGTGCTCGAGTTGAAATTTCATACCTCAAAATGTTAACCGCACCCCCACGTTTCAAAACACACACCCCATGTTTAACAAATTTTTTGTGAAAGTAAAACGTGTTAACAGTTTTTAAACATGACTTTCATAAAAAGGGTGTCATGTCTCTTGAAACCCATTTTTGTCCCTAAAATAGGGAAACTATTCCAAAAATCTGTTTTGTATATTTTAACTGACTTGTCAAAATTTCAGGATCATGAACCATCCATATTTGCAATTTGGAGGAAACCATGAAAGATGGTGTCATGACCGGCTGCAAAGACTCTTACAAAGGGTTGAAAGGTCACATTTGCAAGCCGATGAAGAAACCTTGGCGGCTGTCAGACAACTCAAGAGATATAACAATTTATTGAGTGTTTAATGGAAACGTTTGTTTTCACAAAACAAACCTTTTGTTTATGAACTAACTCTTGAATTTTTAGCATCTTTCAGATTAAGCATGAAAGACTCCGACCCATAGGATGATGAGGCAATTTCTTTCAGATTAGGTGGGCGTTGATGAAAAACATCCATCGCCTTGTTGGTTTTTATCTTGGTGTATATACCGAACAGGAAATGGAGGAGGAAGCAATATCAAGGATGCCAGCATACCACACATTTCTAGAAGAGGAGAGCAGGGATGCGGAAAGTGGTGCTATAAAGAAATCATTTTTGGAAAGAATTGGAACAGGGGTGTTCAACTCGAGTAAAACCAAGAGCAGTCATATTTGAGACCCGTTGTTGCGTTACATACATCGGTTGCTCAACCATTCAATAATAGCTCGTGGTCAAAGTGAGGGAGTTGTTAGCTTAAGGGACTTATTTATCTTGTATTGCATGACTACTCAATTTCCATGCAACATTGGGTATTTGTTTTGTAATCTGTTTTCCAGGAATACAACTGCAGGTGCTCCGACACCCATGTTTGGAGGAAGCTGGATTCTAAACTTATACGAGAGCTTTGGATGTAACACGGAGGGGACCGAAGGATTAATGCTAGGATTGTTGGACTTAAGCATTTGCATAAGCATGTACATGATAACAACTCTACCAAATGGGCAGCCGAGGTTCATGGATAGGAAGGGACAAATCTGGGATCTGACGGATCCTAAAGAAATCATCATGGACCTTAATATACCACCACAACATGAAGAAGTCGGTGCTTCCAGCTCACACGCTGGAGAATTCCCGACCATGTTAGACCTTTATGAAGCAATCGAAACCACCAGCGATCACGCAAGGAGATCTTTCGAATACGCACAACAAGCCTTCAACCAAGTCGAAAATCTGCACTCCCGAGTGGATGACCTGAGCAATGACGTTACATACATCAGAAACCGAATGTATCATGATTGGGAAGATATCTCGCCACAAAGCCCTTGAAAAACCGTATCACTTTTAGGGCCCGGGCACAGTTGTTTTGTGCCAATCTATCTTTTAGTTTAAGTCGTTTTATTTTTTATTTTGTGTGTTTAGAATTTTAATGTTTTCAATAAGTAGATGATATTTCTGGTGATCCCCAGGAGTCTCACGATTTAAGGCATGAGTCGACTTCATCATTTTCAGGGGAGTATCTCGTTACCACTCCTCATTTTATATTATTGATCACATTGGGGACAATGTGAATTTTAAGTGTGGGGATGGGGTTAATTACGATTCATATTTGAGACTTTGCTAAAAACAGGTCTAAATCGAAAAATTTTCCTAAAAATTGATATCGATTTGTCAAGCCTAATCAAAAAACAATTTATAAAGTTCCAAACTCACCTAAGATAGCTAGGTTAAGTTGGGTCGGTCCACAGGGAATATGTGGAAAGTTTTGTAGTTTAAATCTAAAAGTTTGTAGCTTGATTACAAAAACTTAATAAAAATGACTAATCGAGAAAAGTGACGAACTTTATGATTAATTGAGTTGTAAACAATAATGTAAATAAATGCATTAAATTTAACCACTTAACCATGATAAACCTCATTCCAAACCCCTAGCATCAAAATTCAGTTAACCATTAATTTTTGTGATATGAAACTAAAAATTTAAACAATTTTTAATAAACCAAATGATAAATATATGTTTTTGGGAAATAAATAAGTAAATAAATAACATCCAAATAAAAATTGAAACTTTTTTGTGATATCCTTAAAGGCAATAATCTAGTAAAAATATTCAACCATGTAAAATGAAACACTTTTACCCAATTTCATCCGTATGTGAGTATATTTTTGAGTCTTAAACAGCTTTTGTAATTTTACTTTCATTCTGGATTTAATTGAGGGTGCCTTATGATACGTGTGATTAGAACTTGCTTTGGGTATACATTTCGAGACCTTAATTAGTATTTTTTGCATGAAAATGAGTTAGACATTAGGAAACCTTAACCATTCAAGCCACAACCATTTTCCTTTAACTTTCCTTACCCAAAAGTCAACACTAGTCAGCCCCGTTGAGCGTAAACATTTTTATTTTGATCACCCGAACCACCAAGTCACTTAACTAAAAAAGCCTTCAACAAAACCTGTTTTTTCGTTAAAGACACGTTTTTGGCTTATTATATTTAAAAAAGTAAAGAAAAAGAAAATTTTGGTCTTTTACCGGCAGACCTAAAAGAACTGGAATGCATTCTTTTGATTTTAATTTACTTTGGTGTCTTCGTCACGCAAAACCGGGACTTCCCCCAAAAATTCAGGAACAAATTTTCAACCTCACATACGACGCAAGAAAGGAATGGCGAAAAAAGGAACAAGTTCCGCCATTTTGTGGAATTTCAAAAAGCGCTATAAAGAGGCGGGCAAAAAGATACGAAAGATGCCTGAACTGTGAAAATTGGCCCCACAATGGAAAATGCAAAAAGAACCAAACCGAGTCTCAATACGAATATACAGAACTGATCCGATTGGGTGTTATTAGGCTTCAAGCCGAACGATCCTTACGAAAGGAGAGTTTTGTATATTTTCGGGTGAAGGATGAAGTAAGGTTTTTGAAAGCATCGTCTTGACAATCTGACCTTAAATGAGTCCTCAAGTTAGCATATCCCTTCTAGCTTGGAGTATTGGATAGGGAGCCTTTTACTGCTTTCCTTGTAGTTTATGTTAGAAAAATAAGCTAAAATCGCCGTCTTTAGCATTTAGCCACTTTTTCCAAATATTCCATACCCGAGGCCGAGCCAAGTTATAACCCATCAAAGACCTAATGATTTATGCAAGTAAATATCTAAGTAGATGGAGATTTGATCCCTTAACAAGCATATGATTGCACACGTATTCATACTAGGAAATTGAGCGTATTAGTCATACTTAACCCTAATTATGACTCCATATATTTAGCCGAGTGTGAGTGCATCTTGTGAGAAGTATGGATTTTTACATGATTATAATCTTTACTAACTAATCTATTCCTTTCTAGGATATTATTCAATACATGCTTAAAATGTTTACATTTTGATAGAATAATTTTTAGTTGCATATTTCCCGAAAGACATATTTATCATTTGATTTATTTGGTTTTTTGTGGAATTGTCATTTTAAGTGATTTTTGCTTGAGGAAAAGCAAAGTTCAAGTGCGGGGATATTTAATTTGCTCCAAATTATACATAAAAACACTATCAAAAGCACATCAATTATCCTTAATATCTTTTTTAAAATAATGATTATGTACTTAAAATTGTTTAATTGTGTTTTCAGGTGTTGAAGAGGGCAAGATGGACAAAAGAAGCACATTTAACAAAAACTTAAAGAAATTCGAGCTTTCAAGTCCAAGTGTGGGGTTGTGCCTCATTAAGCACGCCCCCATACGTTGCCTGAAACACACCCCCATGCTTAATTTGGCACACCCCCGTGTTTGGACATCTGACAGGACAAAAAGTATTGTCCCCTAAAAGTGAACACGAGGTCGTGCCCCCGGAGGCACGGGGCCGTGCCCCACCTCAAACACGGGGTCGTGCCCCATTTGTCACGGGGCCGTGCCCGACAACTTCTGCACGTACGAGCCGACCAACTTTCGTAAGCATTGTACTAAATCGGGGCTGTGCCTTTTAGCCACGGGGCCATGCTTAAACACTCCAGAAAGCATATAAATAGAGGCCTAAGTTCACCATTTTAGCAAGCTTTTGATGGGGTGTTACTCTGCAGAATTCTATCAGGAATCAAGTCTTGAAGACCATTTGGAGGCTCGGGAGGTGCATACAACACTTGGAAGAAGCTCGGGATTGTCTAAACATCATCCACTGTGGATCACCGGTTTGATTGTTCCATTTCACCGATGAATTCATTTCTATCTTCTATTTCTGTGTGTTCTTATGTTCAAGTTCATTATGAGCTAAACTCTCATTATTATCCTGATTGGATGAAACTTATGTAATTTGTGATGAACTAATGGAGTGATTTATATTGTGTTAATGTTATGGTGATCTTGAGAAAACTTTCGATGGGTAGCACCTACATTTGAATGGGTAGTTATAAACTTATGATTTGTAATTGTGATTGTCATACACGGTTGAAAAACGTATGATCAACTTTTATTCGTTAAACCGATCTTCATAACAAATCTATGGCTAATTAACTAGAGATGGTTAATAGAAATCATATCACCTTAATATTCTGATCATTTACGGGTTCCCTTTTATTAGTCTGAGAAATCTACAGTAATTGTTATGGTTTTCTAAAATTAATGGTATGTTGGAAAGGAACTTGATCAACTCTCTTCCCACATTAAGTTATGTTTTCAGAAATCGTATGTCAAAAAGGTCACAAAAGATTTACCTACACTACTAGGGTTTTGACCTAAGCAGTAAATCTCAACATAACGTGGTCCTAGTCACTACGTAGCAGATAGACGAGAAATCGCGTCAGCTCATCTTTATAAACATTAACACAATTACTTTAATCAATATCTTTAATCACACCACCACTTCATCATAATTATATAAGTGTAATCTAATTAGGATGATAACCTTTATCCCCTGATTTTAAATTTAAAAGTTTCAACCTTGTTTTACTTTATTATTATTTCTATTTCTAAAACCCTAAAAACCTTAATTTACATCAATGCAACTTATCATTTTCCTATACAAAAATCAAATCTGGTAGTTAATTTTTAAGGTTGTTGAGTAGGCTAGGTGTGTCCATGGATTGATACTTGGTTCTTACCGTCACTATATTATCTCACGATAGGTAAACTTGTCTTTTGTGTGTGTAGTTTAGTATAGTAATAACCAATTAAAACTGAATCTGTGCGAAAAAACTTTTATCAAAATATATATACTATCCGCACTCATCAGTATAACTATGTGTTTTTCTCCCAAATAACTGTGTTTTTCTATAACTGTGTCTATTCAATTGTGCACCCAAAATCCTTTGTGCGTTCAAATTCTATTGTCTAAATTCTATTGTCTGATTCACAATCATAACGTTGTGTGTTTTCACGTGCACATTCATCGTATATTTTTTTCCCTCAAGAACCATTGTGTTTTCGCCCGCGTAATCCAAATTTTCAGGATGAAGTTATCCTCACCTTCTTGTTACATGGTGGTTTTATTTTTTTCTTAGTAAATATAATATGGTTGATAACATACATAATATATCCAAAATTATATTTTAAAGTAAAAGTGTAGATCTCGTTTGATGTTAACAAATTGCTTGAAATGGAGACGATTTAAAATGGGATAAATGAACTAGCTAGGCATCGATTTCCGATCTAGTCGACTATTTGGCATGAAAACGTTTGACTAGTTAATAGCAGATTGTCGTCTTAACATTATTATCAGAATTAAGTTACTTAAACTTAAGTAAAAATATAAATACTTTCTAATGAATCACACCATAAACATTTTAGTTTCTGTAAGTTTTTTAAATCGCTTGTTCCACTATTATTAAAATAATTTTTTTAGATAGAGTGGAAATCCAATTTATAAACCAATTAATAATATTTTTTAAATCGCTTGTTCCACTATAATTCCTATGGAAAGAACCATCAAATAAGCGCATAACGCCCTCAGACATTAAATATTACTTGGCTTCTTGATGTTAAAAGAGGGCACCATTAATATGCCTCTATAACAATAGGGGTGTTTTCTCTTCTGATCTTTATTTAGAGAAAGCAGATTCTATGAAAAAGAGAGAGTGTGTTAAAATTATGTATGAAAAGCACCAAACGCCCTTTGTGAGTGCGGTAGGAGAGAGAAGATCAAAAGAACGTTTGAGATTGTTTTTAGAAGAGAAACGGTTCTTGAAAGGGCGAGTATATGGGTAGGAGAGATAGTAGCATCATGTTTCATTCTTATTTCATTTCCCTTGAGGATGGTCTGAAAGCACATTGAACAACCACACGTATAGTTAAGTTGAACCATAATGTCATTACTTTGTTGAAATTCACATTGTTCATGCCAAGGGTCGGCCCAAGTATGTATATAAATAAACGGTCATGGCTTTAGTTATATTAAAAACGGTTCTAATATTTTATTTAGGATCTTGCCATGGCTAACACGTACGTTCTTATTATCTCATTGTGCTTAAACAAAAAAGTTTGTCAGATTGACTATGAAGCAATCCGCATGGACCGTGACCCCTGATATGAAGTATAACAAGTCTTCCTCTAACTTTTATTTATTTACTTTTTTCACAATATTGCATCAAATTTTAATAAATCAGCAAAAGTTCTTTCGATATACAGAATAGCCTGCAAAGACATAGTTAAACAAAAACATAACAAGAATTCAAATAAAAGACTATTAAAAACATCAGTTACTAAGATATAAAAACATGTATAAACCATATATATAAATGTTACTAAATTATTACAAGAACGAAATAACAAACTATAATTAATTAAATTTTCATCAATGGTTAGCCTTTTAAAGTTTACACTTCTTACACTCCGTATGTTTATGTACATAAATACTTAATAAATATATATATATATATATATATATATATATATATATATATATATATATATATATATATATATATATATATATTATAATTTTCTCTTTCTATTTTTAGTTATTCAAACATAAATTATGAAAAGGGTCAGTTATGTAATTTTAATAATTTAATTTTGAATTCTTGATATTGGTGTCCGGCAACTGTTTCGGTGGATTTCATCTTTCATGCATATTTACCCGAATTTAAAATGCAACCAAGAATTTGGTATTATAATTGTGATAATTTTAAAATAAATAAATGATATACCTACATTTTAAAAATAGTAATCGGGTGGTTCAAAGTCTTCTTCATATACAAACTTTATTAAAACTATCACTTAAGTTATGCATCACCAAAAGATTATTTATTGCACTGAGTTGTAGTATTTATGTATGATATATTATTACAATTCAATAAAATATGCTTAGGCACTCATGGTAAACGTATTGGTTAGCTGAAATACATGTTTTATAAAGTTTTTAATAGTCTTCATTGTTATTTGTGTGTTTCTTATTCGATAACATGTTTTCAATTGTGCATGTTTTTTTGTAGAATGATACATCGGCTAGTTGAAATTTATGTTTGATAAAGTTACTCTAACTTTGTTACTCTAAGTATGAAGAAGTAAAAGTTTTATAAAGATGGTCTTTTTAAGTAAATGTGCATGTATGCACTTTGCTTAGGAATAAGTGTGATGTCAACAAATTGGATGAATTGGTTGGTTGTATAATCCTGTTTTGAATATGTGAATTAATGAGATATAATATGAATTCTTATAATTCATATGGTATGAGGACATATATCAAGGTTTATACAGAGGGGCTTTCAATAAAAGTACTCGGTAGTTTTTCTCCTAGTTTATGAAAAAATTATGAAATCCCTATCTAAGAAGTACTTATTCTTCTATAGTTCGTGCCACTTATCTATTAAGATTTCACATATGTATTTAACATTTTATTAGCAAATAAAAATTCATGTGTATTATTGGGATGTTGTTTGAGTTAGACTTATAAGGTAATCTATATATATAGATAATAATTTTTTGAAATGCACATATGCATACAATAGTGTTAACAATGCAGATATGCGTCCATTAATTTATTAAAATATGTTATGTGATTTTTTTATAATAGTGCATGTATGCATTTATGGATATATGCATTTATGGACATATGCATTTATGCATATGTGTATTTATGCACATATATAATTTCTCATGTATCGAGTGAGTTGTATATTATCAAGTGTCTTAGATATATTGGTTGTTACATGCAAATTTCTACTAATACATATTATATTAGTTAAAGTAATTCTTTTATAGAATCACGATAAATACAATATATTTGATTAAATACAAAATGGTTTATGAAACAATCCTTTTTAGTTTAGCATAAAATAAAACATGAATGTTGGGGTAAATAAATATTGAGTGCCTACCGTCATTTAATATTAAAATTACTGAAAATAACAAAAATTTGGTGATGGTCAAGCTTTAAAAAATGTTTCATGGAATGTAAAATAAGACAAAATAGCCCCCGTGATTTAGTTATGATGGACTTTAAATAGTCCTTAAATTAAAGAAAATTACTATCTTGCCACTTGTAACTGCAACCCTTGATCTTGATAATCTATGGTTTAGATTGATTCTTTTGATTTTTTTAAAAATTGGTTTTTATATTGATTTTCACTGGAGTGTGCGTGTGTGTGTTCGTGCGCGCGTGCGTGCGTGTTTTGATGCGCATTGACTAATAGGGTGATAAAAGTTGGGCTTTTGGGATAAGAGTGTTGACTTATTGGGTAGCAATTTGAAGGGTTAAAACTCATGAGTTTAATGGTCATAATGGTCCAAAATTATGTTTTTATAAGTTTATATTTGTTAACTTTTGTTATAATCTATCGGTTTATATTTATAAAATTTTTAAATTATATAATTTAGGGTCGATGGTAATAAAAAAAATTTATATCATTTTATATTTCCAAAATCATGGGGGCCGTTGGTAAAATTTCTTGGGGGTCGATCGAAAATATAACATATACACGACTATAATTTTTTATGAGGGTCGGATGAAGCCAACCATTATGGTTTGGTCCACACACACAACTACTAATACTAAGAAATAATTCATCACGTAGCAAGACACAAAAATATAGGAGTCTAGAAAATCTTTATAGAACTAGAATTCACTAGGTGGCTAAAATCATTGGTGCTCACTTACATGCTTTCCCTACAAGATGTTAAACTTCTTCAATCAAGTTATCAAGTCCTTATCAGTTATCACTAATAGTAATCTAGACAACTTCATGGTTCTCACATGTGATCACTTATGCTTTTTAGGATTACAATTCGTTTTGAAGTGAAGTTAGCTTGTGTTTTTATGGTTGCCATTTTATTTAAGATTAATTAGTTATATGTTTTTTTGTAAAAATGCATGTATGCATTTATAAAAATATGCAATTATACACATATAGATTTTTGAACATATAGAGTTTATATTGAATAGGTTCACTACTAGAAAATTCGGTATTTGCGACTGCTTTTTCAGTCGCAAAACGGTTGCAAAAGGCTATTTGTGACCGTTTTACGACCGAAAACGCGGTGAGAAAAACACACGTCGCAAAAGCCCTATTGCTACCGTTTTGCGACCGCTTTTTTGTTAGCGACCATATTTTGCGACCGCTTCTGCCATCGCAGATCTTGCAACTGTTTTGCCACCGCAGATCTTGCAACTGTTTTGCCACTGCTTAATTTGCTACCTTTTTGCGACCGGTAATTTTTGCGACTGCTGCTTTTTGCGACCATTTTACGACCGTTCCTTGTTGCGGCCGTTTTGCGTCTGTAATTTGTTGCTACCGTTTTGCGATCACAACAAGATTCTTGCGACCGTTTTGCGATCGCGAACGAGATTTTTGCAACCGTTTTGCGACCACAACAAGATTTTTGCAACCATTTTGCGACCGCAACAAGATTTTTCGACCGTTTTACGACCGCAACAAGATTTTAGCAACCCCGTCCAGATTATTGCCACCCTATTGCAGTATATTGTTTTTAAATCATTTTTTATTTTAAACCTCATAATATGCTCATATTTTTTAAATTTAACTTTTTGTCAAAAGTTTAATTTATATAAAAAAATTCACATAAAATTATTAACTAACATGTCAAATAACCCAAGTTATCCTAACATAATGAATATTCAAACATTCAAAATAAATTGTTTATTAGTCTCTTTGAGCTATAGTTTTTTTTTTTTACATTTTTCATCCTATTAAACATGGTTTCTTCTTTAAATCAACTTTTCAATAACTTCATTCAATCTTTTTCTTTCACTAGCTTTTTCGCAACCCCTTCAAGCTTTATATCTACACAACAACAAATACATAGAGTCCAAGAGTTGTAATGAAATACAGATCATGAGATATGATGCAATCCTGCAATTATAAACCAATAAATTGTTCATTAGTTAAACTTAATACCAAAATCGACTTTCATCTTTAAATAAAACTAGTTTGATTACTTGCACTAGTTGCAACGTGGATTCTTTTTTATCGCTCATGATACTTACCAGGTCCTGCATAATGCTGGAAAGCATGTTTAGGCTCACCTGGTAAAATTGCAATGCAAATGTCCAATTTAATGCAACACAGCTTGTCTTGTCAACTGCCAATAGTACATAACACAATCTTATGGTAATTATATATGATAGTCAAAGTGTCAATACGTATAATATAACAACATTCATTAAAAAATAGAAAACAAATGGTCTAACACTTTTAGTTAAATCTGCACTTAGAAATGTATTTTCCATAGTTACGTTTATAACGTATGTGGAAAACAAATTAACTACTCTAGGTATGGCGTTTTAGAAATGTTTTGAGAAAACCTTGTCTTATCCTTTTATTAAAATTAGCCTAACAACAACTCAAATAGAGGTTTAATTCACATAAAATCAGGACTATAACTACATGCATTCTGCAAGTCAAGGTTTAATGATAATTCTAAGCTTTGGGCTTTGCAAACTATTCATTTCAAGTTAGATGAAATTATAAGAATCAGAAGACATACTATCTTACTATCATTGCCGAATTCAACAAATGCAAATCAGAGGCGTAAATGTGGATCACCACGAAGGCACGAACACAACTATTAAGATGAGGATTCCCATCTTTTTATGCATATAGTCCGGTCCGAGAGAGTTGCTCCTTGTAAGGGTTAAACAAAATAATAATCATCAAGCATACAAATATTCACTCAAATACATATTTAAATGGAAGTGAGCATTGTTTACTAAAGGAGAACATAATAACCTTATACAAAAAACAGTAAATAGTGGTTCTTTTTATTGTTACCACAGTAGACAAAAGAATTAATAAATTGATAATAGATGCTAGTATTATGGCACATCATAATCGATAACATCCATTACCTTATAATGCATAGCTCACCCCGTTCGAGGTAGATGCAACATCAATCCGCTTGAGTTCCCTTTGCAATGATCCATGTGTACCCAACACTCCGATCTCCAAAATTGATGTCTAGTAGTTATCACAAAATGGAATTAGTCTATTAGGCTGTTTCAATAAGATTGCAACAATTCAGTCGACTCACATAAAAATTAACATAAATTCAACATTCAACATGCATATGAGCTCAATAAACTCCTGGAACCATTGTTATTGACAACTTGAATTCTTCTTCGTTCATATCTTTTACAATTGACTATTAAATATTATAGATATAACAATCAATCTAGCAATATAATATTTTCATCTATTCATGTGTTACTTTGTTGCGGAATCTTGATCTTTGTTCTCTATAAATGATCCCCAATTCCCGACTGTACTAATACAATTTTGTTCTTACCTGTAGACTCAAACATTGCACTAGTTGTTATATCAAAAACTAAACATAAACAAAATTGAAAAATTAAATTACTAAATAATTTAGGTAATTTGATTTTCCACGTGCGAGGAGAACAAATATAGTTCACTTAGCCTTTTAACTGCAGTGTGTTTCGGAGCATTAGACTATCATTTTTTCCTTAGAACAATTCCAAATACACTGTACTCCACATCCCACTTCATCATCTGACTCCGCATTTGGCATCCAATATAAAATGAACATTAACAGAGTAAAAATCATGTTTTTAGTGTTGGAGATTACAGTACTCAGCTTTTTCACTTTGTAGGAGATGATTGGTCTCAACAAAAAAAACCCTCATTGAAGATTAACAGGCTTAGTCAAAGAAGCAATAAATTTACCTCAGATGTCAATTTCCCTGCATCAAGAATCAAAACTAAATACACAATAACACCATGTACCCTGATTAATTTGTAAATATTCCTTTCGAGTTTTTAATAGACTCAGAATGTTATAAACAACCTCTTAAAGTTACCTGTGTACGTAAAGGCAACAAATTTAATCTTTGACCCATAATGTCTTTATTAAGTACCATGATCAATTCTAGCTTGAAATTTAACACGAAATCAAGGATATTTTAACACATTTCTCCCCATGTTCAGTGATTGTCTGGTCCATGTATAGTTTCATCTTCCAATCACTTCATTGGGCCAACTCTACTCTATATCAAAAAAATAATAAAGTTACTTGCATAACAACCAACTTTCAAGTATTTTAGAATAGTAAGAAGCTTATACAAATCATATGATAAGAAAATATGATTGTAAGTGATCATATCAGACAAATGAGACTTGAAGAACAAAACATACCTTTGCATTGTAAGTGAGACTAAAATCTATATAAGTTTAAACCTAAGTTAAGAACATAACTGTTCTCCAATCAAGTTTTTATTAACAAATATGACCTAAAATCATGATCAATTTCAACATTCAAACGGGACCTATAATTACACAAGATCAAGAGGCGTTACCTGACCATCAAAGATAATAAGATGGAGGCCAGGTGTACTAACAGAGGGCTGAGCGCCACCCGAACAACCGCAATGTGACTCAGAGATGAGTTAACTAATCAACCTGAAGTTAAATCAATATATTAGAACATGCAATTACAACACCATTCAATCATTGATCAAAGAAAAATTTTAGTTTCAGTTATATATATCTAGAATTCATAAAAGCTCAGCATTATATGTTTCCAAATTCAACCTCATATGAAACCGTAATGGTAGAACAATGATTAAAACTCCGATCACACAAAACTATTACAGAAGAAAAACAAATATCACAATCCAAGCTTTTCATGAAGATTAAACTCCAAAACAGAGATTTTAAGTGCAAATTTACAACAAATTTAAATTACCTGATGATGGTGTTAAGCATCGAAGGAACGATGGTGGTGAAATAACCTATGGGAGATGAAGATTGTAAAATTGGCTGAGGGAGACACATAATGGTTGAAGTTCTAGGGTTAGAATGTAAGTTTGGGGTTATAGAAAATTGGGTCACGAAAGATCCGTGCTTAAGATATTTGAGTCATCAGATCGATTTTGCAACCCCTTCCCACCAATTTGCGACCGGTATTTAATATTTAAATTTAATGTATTAGTTTTTATGTTTTTTAAGACCGAATTGCAACGAGAATTTAGCAGTCGCAAATATTGTCACCATTTTGCAACCGGATTTTGGTCGGTTGCTAATTTTGCGGTTGTTTTGAATTCAGTTGCAAGCCGGTCGCTAAATTTGCGACCATTTACTTCGGTTTCAAACTTTGGTTGCAAATGCTTATTTTTCTAGTAGTGGTTCTATTATGACGTTAAACTTTTTTTATTATTATCAATTTTATTATTATTATATAATTGTAGTTACAATAGTTTTCATAATGAATGACGATAAAAAAATATTTTGAAATACACAAAAAATGGTTTACGAAACAATCATTCTTAATTAAACAAAAATAAAAGTCGAGTGTTTCGTAATTGTGCTAAATATTATTATAATATATATATACATATATATATGTATATATAATATATTATCTATATATATACATATATATGTATATATATACATATGTATATGTATATAGATATATATACATATATATATGTATATATATACATATATATATATATGTATATATATACATGTATATATGTATATATACATGTATATATGTATATACATACATATATATATATGTATATATATGTATATACATACATATATATATATGTATATATATCTATATACATATATATATATAGGATGTGGTTAAAATAAGAACCCATTGTTTTTATAAAAACCCTTTAACCCTATATCAACCTTTGATCTGTAAAGTGGATCTAGATCTAAGGGTCAGGATTATTTGTTATTAAAATAATAAGGGTTTCAGTTTTAACTTTATGGAGAAGGGTAGAAAGGTCAAATTACATACTTCTTGAAGTACTAACGTACACTAACTCTGCACAAAAGAAGCGTCCAATCAATCAACTTTACAACCACCCCTTTCAAAAATTTTCATACACCCCATTCTTTGGAGAACCGAGTACCGACCCCCCAATTTCCGTTTGGCCCTCTTTTGTTCCTGGTTCTAGTGCTTCAGAAGCGAACGCCGGTAGCAGTTCAGCCTAACCATTTGTTAATCGTTTTCGTTTTCAGTAATACGGACGGAAAGCTTTCATAGGACAGAAGAATCAACTGGATGGAGAAGAAGATGAATAACTCGACAAGCGGGTAAGTCGTTTAAATAGTAAACCGGCGGTTTTAAATGGCGTTCTCAAATCTTATGTGGTCGTTCCTTTTATGAAATTAAGTAGCATTTTGTGGTGTTTTGACACCAATTGTACAAAATTTCGATATGGTTTACTTTGTTTTTCATTCTATGGCTGCAAAAACCCTAAAAATGTGATTTTGTTGTTGTTTTGTACTCGGTGTAGTGTTATATTCATCGGGTTTCTTTATGTTACTTACACTTTGTTGTTCAATGAACCAGAGGAAAAAATGTTAAGTTAGTTAAGATTCAATTTGCCAACACACATCTTTAATTAGATTAAAATAGAAGATAATTGGAAATCCCCTTTTCTAATTTGACTATATATACTTGTTTTAGGGTTATACACTTTGGGGGTTTTTGTTTTGCTTTTTGAAAGAAAGCGCAACAGGGGCCATAAGAATGATATAAACATATTGTTGTTGCTGTTATCTATACATAAATCCCCTTTTCTAATTTGACTATATGTACTTGTTTTAGGGTTATGCGGTTTGGGGGTTTTGTTTTGCTTTTTGAAAGAAAGAGCAACAGGGGCCATAAGAATGATATAACATATTGTTGTTGCTGTTACCTATACATACTTATAGTTTTGTAAATGTGTGGATAGTTAAAATTTGGTTCCGTTAAAAACATTAGATAAGAAGTTATATTACTGGATATGCCTTTTTAAGGGAGTGCTTGTTTGTAAGCATGTGTAAGTAACATGTAATATAAAAGCTGTAGTTATTTAACTTTTGTAAATCACTCATCACTTTTACAGTTAATTGTGTTTGAGTGAAATTATAATTATGTTTTATTATGGATTAGACATTGCCTCTTTTATTTTCAGAAGCATTGTGTTCCAGTGAAATTATAATTGTGTTTGAGATATGTTTTTTTTGTTTCCTTAATTAAAAGAAGATCAATAGGGTTACGTAACACTGATATAACATATTGTTGGTGCTGTTTTTTATACATACTTCTAGCTTCGTAGTTCTTTACGCAGTTAAAATTTCTTCCCTTTAGACAGTACATGTTCCTAACGATTAGGTCGTTTTTAAGTATGTGTAAGTAAGCTTTACTATAAAATCTGTACTTACTTGAGTTGTTCAAGGATCTGTTGCGTAAATCATTTATCAGTTATAAAGTAAATCGTGTTTGCGTGTAATTAATAATATGTTTTACTAAGGAATAATCGTCGTATCGTTTTTTTTCAGATTCAATGTACAATTATGTATAATTAAGTTAGTAATAACATGTAACAAATGTGTAGCCATCGTAAGACTCAATTCAAACAATGAATGTGGATAACTAATTCCGTGTAAAAGAGGTACTGAAGTGGGTTACTGTAGGGGGTGGTTGGTGGAAACATGTTTTCTAGGAATACGAACATGTAATTACGTACTAATTTGTTTTTTGTTACGTGTTTTTTTGGAATTTAACAGAAACAAAAGGCGGAAGACTATACATCATACCAGTAATTCGAATAAATGGAGACACTCTAGAGGTGTATATTTAATGCAACCTTATTTTTAATAGTCTGTAATGTTCCTTTAATAACAACAATGTGTGTATAACCGCAATACGCTTAATGGTAATAAACAGTTAGGACCAGTGAAAGAATAGCACTTAAATCTTTCAGCCGCTTTACAAACACAGCAGGTAGCCCTATAGAGATAGACACTGCTGGGGGAAGTAAGCAAGGTTTGCTTGTCATTACGAAATCATATTTGCTATGTTACTATAGACGTTTACGACCTTTACTTTTATAACAATTATATATTCTTGCAATTCATAAAGAAACAGGTTATGATGATGACTCCAACATGCCAATCATTTCATTATTATCTTCAGAAGGCCCGAGTTCTCGTATTAAAACAAGAAGTAGGAAAAAGAAGGGTAAGGTTTTATATGGTAGGATGATGAATTGTACACTGAGTTATTTTTATTTTTGGTCATGTAATTGACTGTAACACAATTTACTTTTCAGTTTTTTTGTGGGGGGAGTTTTGATCTTACTTTTGCTCAAAAACAGGATTCGTTGAAGGGATTGATGTACCAGTTATTTCTTTACTGTCATCTGGAGGAAGTAGTTTTCGTCGAAACGCAAAGAGTAAGAATTGTGTTAAAAAGTTTTCCAATAAAATGAATAAAATAGTATGATCATTGAAAAGTAACGCTTGGTTCAAAAAACAACAGGGGCTTGTGTGAGCGGGAAGTTAACGGATAACGACTCGGAGAAAAAGGAAGCCAAAACCACGGTAAAAGGTAAGCAGATGTTCATAGTTGTCGTTTTCCTTTGGATAAGTAGTTGAAATAAATAAATATAATTGTAGGGGATAAATAAGTTTAACTTACTATAACTTACATAACTTTTTTTAAGCGTACACAAATATGGAAGGTACACGAATAAATTGTATATTTGACATAATGTTGGTATTCATGCTTTGATACTGTTTCTTTCAGGAAAAGAACTTTTATGTGTGGAAAGTAGCAGTCGCACTAAACGGAAGATAGATTATACTGAACTAGATAACGAAAGTAGTAAACCAAAGGAAAAACACTATGGGCGTAAGAAATACAAAAATTATCCATTGATAAATAATAGATGCTCACCCAAACCAATGACAAAAGTCGTTACACTACTAAACAATGAACAGCGTAGGGTTGTGGAAGAGATGGGGTTTGGTAAACTTTTGTCAATGAAGGTAGATGGAATCCCCCAGAAACTAGGATACTATGTTTTAGATGTTTTAAATGAAGAAACAATGGAGCTAGATTTGCCGTGTGGGAAAATAAAAGTGGATGCGGAGGCAATACACGAATTACTTGGTATTCCTAAAAAAGGGATTGTTTTAGATAGTCTTGAGGAAGCAGATGTAAAAAGTTCAGAGGTAGAGGATTGGAGGAGTTCATATGGGGATTCATACATATCACCGGCAGATATAGTTGCTAGGATATCGAGTAGAGTAGATAATAACGTCAACCACTTCAAACTCGATTTCTTGGCGTTGTTCTTGTCGACTATGGTGGAATGCCATGCCCATGGGAAATGTAAACTTAATGCAATCTACCACTTAAACAACCGATTTGACGTTAGCCAGATCAATTGGTGTGATTATCTGCTTACCAAACTTAAAACCAGCAAGTTGACTTGGGACAGGAAAAACACAAAACCATATACTGGACCGTTAACTGTACTTACGGTATGTTACACCATCACAAATTTATGTATATTTTTTTAAATATTTTTTACATTACTATAATCTGATGTGCTTTGCATTAAACAGAATTTACATGAGTTTACTTATTTTTATCCTATGTTAATAACTTTTTTTTGGACGACCAATAAATTTTCAATTCGAAACTTTTGTTTGGCAGTTGTTGTATGTACGTGGAATGGGCTGCCCGGGTATGGAGGATGACAAATCTAAACCTGCCATTCAGTCTTGGAATTTTGAAAAACTGAAAATAAGAGAGAGAATTGAAATAACGAAAGGTGGATTTGGTAGAGGTGAGTTATTAGAGATTGGAGGTGATGACCGCGGTCAACGAACAGAAGGAAACAGAACAGAAGATGGTAATGTGCCTTGTGGAGTGGATAACGAGGTAAGTAGTAAAAACATGTACTGTTTTTCCCAATGTAATACAGTGTAAATAAGCACAGTAACATGTATGTACTTCATTTTTCTTTTAAAACAAACATTGCAGGGATCTTTCGATCGTCTGGATAAAAAGATGAAGAAAGTTATGAAGTTAAAGACAGAGATTGAGTTGGGGATATTAGAAATGCAAGGGAAGGAAGAAGATGTCGAAGGAGCTGATAGATTATTGTGTACTTTTCAAAGCGTTTTCAACCATACACCAAGACCAGTATGCTCTCCCACGGAAATGGATGATGGTAAGGCAGAAGATAATGTTCATAAACAACAGTTGGTAGATGATTTGATTTTTAAGGTTTGTATGGAAATAAATGAAAAGAGACAACCATTGATTGAAAGTGAAGAAGAGGATGTTTATAAAAATGAGCAAAACAAATCTAGTAGTGGTACGTAGTTGTAGTTTAAAACCAAAATATTATATTTTTTGGATGGCTCCCAAACAATGTACTAATTATAATTGTCACAGGAGACCTGTCAAGTAGAAGTGTATTTGAGCGAATCATTACAAATGATGACCTAGTAAATGTGCAAGAACCGTCCGAAAGAAAGTATGGCAAAGAATGTATGACAAGACAAGGTACATCTCTATTGTTTTACTTTATTTAAAGTTTGTAACGAAAAATTATTTACAACAGTCCCTTATATCCTAAAAAATAGGGAAGTTGTTTCCAAAAAGTTTGCTTCATAAATGAGGTACAAATGGCGGGGAGGATATGGGAGGAACAGATATGTTAATGCATTGTAATTTTTATTATTACAATTAACGCGAATAAATAAACATTTGCCACATGTGAGTGTTGTGTTTTATATATTAGTGCTGAAAATTATTTCACTACGGTCAAAATTTACTTGGCTGTTGAAGCAAAAAATGCAGAAGATAGAGAGGCAAAAAACAGGACTACTGATCAGAGTATGCTTGAGAAGTCAAACATAACAAACGAAGGTATTGTTTCAAAAACAGGTTGTTGTAATATAACGTAATATAATGTAATATGAAATTTCATAATAAATGTGATAAAAATATAAGTTTCTTAAATACATTCTGTTACATAATGTAATTTAAAAGGTATATTATACTAATATATTTGTTGGACAATAAATGAGAACATAAATGTACGACATACAACTTGCATGTGGTTAGTAGAAAGTTATAATTCGTTACGTTATGTATTCATCTTATGTTTACAGTGAAAAGGAAGTCCTGTTCTTAGGACCTATTTCTATGCTGTAACCTAATGTAGCATGATGTAATATCATGTAAATTTCAGAGCAGGGCCATTGTTTGCGTAATAAGTAGATTAACTTTTGGCGCAGATGTAAGTCGACCAGGGTTGGAGAACATCGCACAAGAAAATGTTGAGAGAAAAAAAGAATGTTCAGTACGAATGGAAGGAAAAAATGATGAATCAAAACAGGTTAATAAAGAGGGGCCAAAAGTGATCAGAGGTTTGTAAAAATAATGGTTGTGTTTTTACATTGATTAAAATTTTAGTTTCTCTATTTGTTTAACTCGAAATTTTTCATATTCATTAAGTATAAACTAAAATTTCTCTAGGTTATACTAAACGTGATATAATAAGTAATCGATACAAGTTTGGGAAAAAAGATGATACAATTCCAGGAGAGTTGGAAAAAGCAGCGGATAAAGGTTGGCATCTAAACTTTTTTGGTATCTTTTAGTGAGTAGTCAGTAACTTTTCACACAAACAAATTGGTTTCAAAACTATGTCTTATCGCAGGTTTAAAAAATATACCAAGTGAGCAGGAGAACGCTGCTATAATACCCAAAAATATTGTACAAAAAAGCGCAATGGAGCTAGATAAAAAAAGAATCAAAGGTAAGCAAGTTCGTCTATCGAATTGCACAATTCGGTACAGATATACAAAAATATATTAAAAAAATTTTATATTCCAATACTTGTTGTTCTTCTAGTTCCACATGATACATCATCCAACTTGGGTGGACCGTCTTTCAGTTTGGGAATGACGCAGGAGTTTGGGAAATCGACAATTGGTGAAGGTAATGTATAAAGACAATTTCCACTTGAAATGAAATTTGTTGTTACATCAGACTGCATTGTTCTGTTTTGTAAGAGTTAACAAGGACGTCTACGCTAACGTTCCCTTGTGTGTTTATGCATGTCTTTTACAGTACATCCCGGAACCAACTTTGTAGCCCCATCATTTAGCCTGGGCCTTACACAAGATGATAACATTGTTAGAACAGAGAAAGGTAAAAAAACCAAAAAGAATTCTTTATCAAATTACAGTATTTCAATGTAGCGGCTTTATTTAAAAAATAGTAACGTTTTCTACTTATGTTGATCAGTTTAGTTTAGATTTTTTACGATTATTTTTTTAAAGCAAGTAGAGTTGCAACTTCGTAATAAAATAAAAAGGAAATGTTACTCTAACTTTCATTACATGTATTTCATATATGACCATATACCTTAATTCCTTAGTTATAACGACAGCTGATGCACAAAACCTGGGTGCCCCGTCTTTCAGCTTGGGTTTAACACAAAACGCTAACATTGAGCCGAGTCGATTAGGTAAACTTCAAATACGAATTTGCACCACAGAAAAATAAAAGGATTACTTGATGTTACAAACCCCCCCAGGGAGAAGTATGTCGTAGTCATAAATTAAATTTCGTCAGTGGCAAAAATAAAATATGTTTTACTCATTTTGCTAGGATAATTAAATTATGAAGCATTAATATTCTGGGGGAGTTTCTATTGCAGATTCTTTGCATTATTGATTATATGTTTTATAGCAAAAAAAAGTAAAAAATCTTATTGTTGTATTGTAGTGGATGCGGACTGCAGCGTTGGTGGACAGTCTTACAAGTTGACGATGACACAGGATGATGAAATAGGTTACAAAATTTTTTTTATTAGACTTTAAAAAGAACTGCAGCACGATACCTTTTGCAAGGGGTGAAAGGGGGGGATGAAAAGATATATAAATATGTTAAGTTAAATACGTAACGAACATTAGAAGTAAAATGATTTAAAATACGAACTTGGAATCTGTTGGAGAGGTAAAACGAGGTCCTTACATATTCTACATCGAACTACATCATCTTACATGACACTGCATTGTTGTAGACGTGTTCTTCTATTGAGTATTCCTAACAAGATTCGTTTTTCTTATTAGTTGATGGGATTAGCGCTATGGAAAAACAGAAATTTGAACAGTTGACAACGATGGTCGGACCGAGCTATAGCCTAGGATTAACACAGGAAGAGGAACATGAAAATCCTGTGGGAGGTAATTACTGATAAGATCATTTATGCAGAAATATTAGTAGGATTTTTAACATGATTTATTCTATTTATTAGTGGATGGGCTTAGCAAAAAAAATAAACCAGAAGTTGAACAGTTTACAACGACCGACGTCCCGAGCTACAATATAGGATTAACACAGCAAGAGGAGGATACAAATCCGGAAGGAGGTAATGAATGATAAGCAGTAGGATTTGCTTTGTTTAAAAATAATTATTAAGGAATAAGATAGTACATAGTTTTGGTTATTGTTAAGTGTTGTTTTAATATGCAGAGAAACAGGTAGAAGAAAACAAAAAAGGGAGGATAATTACACGAAGGAAAAGAATGGTATCCTCGAAAGTAAAATCCCCGTACAGAATTCGGGTGACATCAATTGACCCATTGTTCAACAAGGAAGAAGACGCAATATGGGAATTAATCTTCAAGGGAGAACCAAGGTAAAAAAATACCATTTAATTACACTTGTTGGTATTAGTAATATAAGCTGATTGGTACATTAATGCAGCAACCAAGTTTTTGACACCCAAATGGGGGTTAGGACAGAGATATTTATTTTAAGAACACTTGAGACTAGTAGAGAGATATATGGAAACATCATAGACTGCTAGGCTGCGGTGTTAAATAATGAGGAAAAACTAAGAAGCAAGGAATCACCGCGCAGGCTGTTTCTCTGCCATCAACCATTTGTAAGTACACCTGCTTAACGCATGTCATGTATCGAATTAACTTCTTCACAGTCATTATTTTCTTTTTACAGTTAGAGTGGTTGTTCGTGAACGAGGAAAAATGTCTTAGGACTTTTACGAATAACATCTTCGAAGGGGTGAGCCGGGATGAAAGCCAAAGAGATTTAAAAGGGTTTGATCTTGTATTCTTTCCAATATTGGAAAAGAAACATTTCTACCTACTTGTCTTTGATATAAAGAACCCGTCAACTTTTCTCATTGACAATATGGACCCTACCGAGAGCATTGTACAACTTGGGGACCACAACGAGTATCAAAAAAAAGACACACCTTACAAAGTGGTAAGAACACATATACAAATTACTTATCATATTTAAGGATAGTGTGAACTATTAACAGTTATATTATGTAATTTAATGCGTATCCTTTAAAAATAAGAAATGTCATAGGAAATTGTTTAATTGTATGCAGAAACATATCTTCAGACAATACCTGCTGAATATGGGCAACTGCAAAGCCGGGAAATTTGAAACAGCGAAGATCAACAGAGTAGACCTACCATGGGCCACTAAGAAAAACTACACCGATTGTGGAATATTTACTATGAGACATATGGAGATGTTCATGGGCAAAACAGGGGCAAAGTTTGATTGCGGGTTCAAGAATAACGAAAGAGCATTGAAGACACAACTTAAAATTCTAAGGAAGAAATATGCTGCGAGAATAGTGCTATCGGATATAAACGTTCACAAGGAAAAGGTGTTGGCCGAGGCATACAATCTGAAAAGTTAAATTGTGTTGTTGGAAAGATGTTATCATGGACAATGAAACTGTGGTATGTATTTGTTCGTTTATGTAATGTAATGTTAAACCTAACTTGTAGTACGTAACAAAAATATTTTGGGACGAATTAGCATATTGGACTTTTCTTAAAGTGGGTAGATATGTGGAATGTGTTTTATGTATTAGACCAAAAAAATGTTTCACTTTAGTTTGTATATTTTGTGTGGCACTTTCAACATGTAAGAAATCGTAATACGATGTAAATTAATGTAAACAGTAACCCACATATACGTCACCTGGGTCTTTCATAATGTACGTTCACCGGTTTACAATACGACAATATAAACATATTACGCTTAATGAACAAATGACGTGAAACGAATATAAGGAATTTTACAAGCGCTTACATATGTAAAAATAACGAAAACAAAAAAATGTAAATCCATGCAACTTTTCCAAAATGGTGAAATTACGGGTGGCTAACTTAAAAATTAGTTATTTAATATTAAAATGTCAGGTATACAGTTAAAATGGAAGGTATGAATATAAGTTGTATTATAAATATAACGTTATGCACTGTATCATGTAATCTGAAAATAAAAATGTAATACCTACTGACAAGTGCTTGTATGAATAAAAAGTTACTTTATACTGCTACTTCCATACTATACATTACATGTACATTACATAAACATAATATATATGGTATTAATGGAACACATGAAACTTCTAAAAGGCCACATTAACTACAGCTAAATTCAATTTGGTTCTTTCATCTTATTATGTGAGGCGTACTTTCTAATATGATATAGCAATATGTATAACGACGTAAAAAGATTAAGTCAATGTTACATTATCTTACATTGAAATGGATTGGACAAAATTGATAAAAATAAAAAAAATATTGATTGTTTTGACATGTCTTCAAGTGGATCATGTAAGCTGATGTAAAATTATTAGAAACAGTAACCCATAATACATGTTATGAAAGTTAACGTAAGCATGTAATTTGATGTAGTGAATATTACCGGTTTACAATAGGACAATCAGTTACATATGTAAACATAACCGAAACAAAAAAATGGAATTTGTGAAACTTTTGCCAAAAAAAACATTACGTGTGACTAACTTCATAATTAGTTGTACTATAAATATCATATTATGTACTGGATCATGTAACCTGAAAAATAAAATGTAATACCATGTAATAATATAATTTTGCCTTCTGAAATGTAACATGTAAGTTCATGTAAGATCTACTAACAGGTGGTTGTAAGAATAACAAATTAGTTTCTACTGTTATTAGCATAATGTACATTAAATGTACAGTAGATAACATGATATATATGGTATACTTACACAACATGCTTGAACTTTGTTATTTCATAAAAGGCTTCTTACTTAAATTTACTTGTGTACAAAAAAAAAAGTAATATTAATGAACATATAAAAGTTCTAAAAAAAGTCACATTAAGTACTGTCCACTTCAATATGGTTATTTCATCTTAAGTACCAATATGTATAACGACGTAAAAAAATTAAGACAATGTTACGTTATCTTACATTGCAATGATTGGACAAAATAAGACAGAGAGTACAGTAGATAACAGTGTTTGACGAGATAACAAAAAACATAACCACATAACATAAAAGGAAGTTGGTTCTTACAAAGGTTGTGGTTAATCATAGATGTTTCATAATACCATGTGAATGTGTTACCCCCCACATGAGTAAAGGGTAACCAAAAAACATATGGAGAAGAAACATAAATGATGTAACATAACAAAGAACCCTACTAAAACGTTACCCAAAAGATAATAGTGGCGATGAAATACGATAACAATGGTAACCAAAAGATAGTCCGTTACCCACAAACGATAGTTGTTTAGCAATAAATAAAGTTGACGGTCTCCAACCTAGACGGTACGATCCGCATCTCCTGGCTTCACCTTTTTGTGGCAATTCCTAGAATCATGGTGCGCGTACTCGTTACATATTTTACACAATCTTGCCTTCTTCAGACTCTTCTCGATTGCCTTCTCCCCGTGACCAATTAAACGTCGATTAGTACCACATCCCTTGTTTCTAATGCCTTGAGGGGCGGTTAAACTAACTGCAGGTACATCATCAACACCAACAATCATCTTGATAACTTCAGTCCTACTATTAGAGTTATTATCTGCTACTTTGTTTGCTTCAATTCCATCCTTGATTTCCTTTAACTTTGTAGCGAGCCCTGATAAGCCATCAACGTTATCCCTTAATTTATCAACACAATCATTCACACACTGCAAAACATCATTCCTTAAAACCGCTTATTCGCTGGTCTCAGCTGTCAGCCTGTTCTGTAAGCTAAAAACCTGTGTAGGAAGACTTTCACGAAACCAACGGGGGGAGATATAAGCATCCGGAATTTCAGTAACTTTGTTTAAACGCAAAACGCAGAAAATGTGTCTGCAGAGATAACCAATGCGTGTGAAACCCATGCATGAACACTCGTAAGACTTTGTAACCAGATGATGATAAACCTAAAAATAAAATCAGAAACTAGTTTAGACAAAACTAAATATAAACATAACATACATAACAAAAATACATACTAGCGTAGGAAAGTGTTGGAATGTAATTCCTTACATAGAACTCATTGACAAAATCTGTGCGCTTGTCCATGTGAGAGATTGTGAAAACCTTCGTATTATCCTGAACATCAACATTAGTTATGAAACAACACATTAAACCCTTGTAAATTTCTTTTTGAACCTCCTTGAATAGAGTTTGAGTATAGAAACGTTCGGCATGTTTCTCGATCGGTAAACCACTAAGCTGTTGTAGGCGGGTGGTACTGCTTACATAGTCAACACTTCTCTGGTTGTATCGTTGGTTATCTAGGGCGGTGTCATACGCCATTAGAAATTGAACAAGCGTGTGCGCATGACTAGAATTAACCTTGAAAGAAGCATTCGAACTCTCGCATCTAGAAGTGGTCTTCATGAGACAACACATAGGGATCTCTCTAAAATACGCAGGCACCCACATATGTCTAATAGCAAACATGTCATTCAACCACACATTGTCGGCTAAATTAAAAGAATTGATTAGATTACGCCAACGTTCTTCAAATGTGGCAGGTGTGATGTAAACATTCCATACTAACTTATGAATTGCCGATCGAATATTTGAGTTCTCATAAATATCGGAGCAAATCTGCAAAAAAAACATAAATAATTAAAGTTGAAGGTATGATCTGTAGAAAAAATGCACAGTAGCATAAAAAAAAAATTGTTTACTTTTACTTCCAACCAATTGTATAAAAAAAATATATTCGCTACATCAAGTTACATCATCTTACAAACATTTACGCAGAGCCAAAAACACATATGGGCTTCTATTTTTTTAAGGGAAGTTACACAAAAAAACGTCATAATCAAAGTAGGTATTCATGTTACACGTTAGAAATAAATTTCATAAAAAAAATAATGTGGTACATTAGACTTAATATAAAGTCCAAATTAGGTACAGGCTAAAACATGGTCATCTAAAAAATTTGTATAAATGAAATGTTGGGTTATCAATAAATAAAATTCAAATCTTAAAAAAAATATACCTTAGATGGTAATTTCTTCATGATGTGCCACATACACAAACGGTGATGGGATTTCACAAAGACCTCTGAAACAGCAGCCTTCATTGCGAGGTCCTGATCAGTTAACACTAAAGAAGGATGAGTCTTGTGCGTTTTCAAAAAACAACGTAGTAGCCACATGTAAGACTCAGCCGTTTCATCAGACAACAAACCAGCAGCAAATGTTACACATTTTTTATGGTGATCTACGCCAGTAAAAGGAACAAATATCATGTTGTACCTAGAAAGTGACAAATGAAAAAAACAACACAAAAAATTTAACATTAGAAAATACGGACAAAAAATTAAAAAAATATAGTATCCACCAGAATATGTAACAGGTAAAAAAGAAAGTATACTTGTTAGTTGAATATGTGGCGTCAAACGCAATGACATCTCCAAATGAACGATAGTTGATCTGAGAAATTTCATCAGACCAATAAATAGCTTTCACCTCACCACGAACGTGATGAATGTGATATGAAAAGTTACGGTGGTTGTTGGCAAATTGTTCCAGTTTACCAACGACAAGCAACATGTCACGGTCACCAATAAACATTCTAATGTCACGACTGACATTCTTGTAAGCGGATTTTGTACCTCTCATGTTGTGGTGGCCTCCTTTTAACGCAGAATGTAGACGATGAGCAACAGTAGGACCAACTCGGTGTAAACTCATCGTGTGTATAAATTTAATATCTTGAAAGTCCAAGTGTCGCCCCGTACGAGTCAAATCCATATTGTCAGATGATATAAGATCATGATTGTGCTTCTCAGAAAATTCATACAAAACATACTGTTGGCTTCCTTTTATAACCTTCAACCGAATTAGAGCCTTACAATCAGTTACTTTGAATGGGCAGCCTCTAGTAGGTAGTAGGGTGGCAGGATCTGTGGTATCGACAATCTTCCCTTTTGGCTTACCCCATTTGTTGCATAACAATGTTCGATGAGTAATGGTGCCGTTCCATCTCTTAAACCCTCCAACACGTACAACAAAACCTGATAACTCCGCGTAACGTTGGTACATGTTCATGACCTGTTCCCATGAACTAAAAATAGCACCAATGTAAGGCCGGTCATCAACAGAAACCTCAGGCACCCAAAACTTAGATCCATTTGGTGACTGAAATATTTGACTACAATGATTTCCTGCATTTTAAATTAATTTGGATAAAAGAAATGTTACTATAAAAGACTACACTAAATATTTTTTAATAAAATTGGCCTTACCTGATATTACATGTTCTTACATGTTATTACATGCTACTACATGTTGTTGCATGGTGTATCAAATGTCATACAGTTACAAATTGTTTCTTTTTTTTAGTGACTCACAGTAACTTTGTGTGACTTTTTGCAACCCAGTGTAAGGATGTGTGGAAATGTATTTTGGGTTACTATTTGTAAATACAAATGTAAGAGGATGTCATAACAGGTTATGCGAAAACAAAGGTATTGTTGATTATGAATATGCACACACGATGATTCCCCTGCAAAGTAATTAAATTTGGATAAAAAAAATGTTATGACATCTGATAAGAAAACAGTGTAAAAACTCATTTATTTGAAAGGTATATTTAGTTGAAAAGTATTTAGTCAAACATGTGATAACATGTAAAAACTCATTTAAACACAGGCAACAACATTTAATAACCTGTGATAAAAGAAAACAAAGGTTTGGGTGATTATGAAATATGCAAGGCCATGAATGCGCAACCCTGCCAACAACCTGTAATAACATGTAATAACATGTAATAACAAGTAACTGATTTTAATAACATGTAAAAAAAACAGTGTTACATTTGACTACATGTTTTTACATACCGATGCATGGTGTTACAAATTTAATAAGTATAAAGTTGTAAATCCATTTTCAAAGGTCATATTTAACCACAAACAACCACATGTAATAACATGTGATAAGAAAATAGTGTTTGGAAGATTATGAATATGCAAGAACATGAATGTGCAAACCACCAAACAACCAGTAATAACATGTAATAACATGTTTTATAGACTTTCCTGTAACAACATGTAAAAACAACACTATATTACATTTGATTACATGTTGTTACATACGTATGCATGGTGTTGCAAAAGTCGTAAAACCACAAAAAAACTGTGACAGGTTATGAGAAAACAATGTTTTGTTGATTATGAATAGGCACACACAATGATTCCCCTGCAAAGTAAGTAAATTTGGATAAAAAATATGTTATAACATCTTATAAGAAAACAGTGTAAAAACTCATTTAGTTGAAAGGTATATTTAGTGGAAAGGTAGTTAGTCAAAATGTCAAATTTAAACAGTGTAAAAAATCCACATTCGTTTGCAACCCATCCAACAACATGTAATAACATGTAATAACATGTAATAACATGTAAGAACAAGTAACAAAAAACCGTACTACATTTGACTACATGTTTTTACATACGGATGCATGGTGTTGCTAAACTTAATAAGTAGCAAGTGGTAAATCCATTTTCAAAAGGTCATATTTAACCAAAAAAAATATCTTACACATTCTTACACATTCTTACAAACGATTTAGTTGAAAGGTAATGTTAGTTGAAAGGTTCTTAGTCAAAAGTCATATTTAACCACAAACAACCACATGTAATAACATGTGATAAGAAAAAGTGTTTGCAAGATTATGAATATGCAAGACCATGAATGTGCAAACCAGCCAACAACCTGTAATAACATGTAATAACATGTTATACAGACTTTCCTGTAACAACATGTAAAACACAACACTATATTACGTTTTTTTGCATAAATAACGATTTAGTTTAAAGGTAATGTTACTTGAAAGGTTCTTAGTCAAAAGTCATATTTAACCACAAACAACCACATGTAATAACATGTGATAAGAAAACAGTGTTTGCAAAGATTATGAATATGCAAGACCATGAATGTGCAACCCAGCCAACAACCTGTAATAACATGTAATAACATGTTATACAGACTTTCCTGTAACAACATGTAAAACACAACACTATATTTCGTTTTTTTTGCATGAATGTCCAAGACCATGAACTTGCAAAACCAGCCAACAGACTATAATAACATGTAATAAACATATTATATAGACTTAACTGTAATAACATGTAAAAGAAAACTGTATTACTTTTGATTACATGTTTTTACAAATGGTTGAAAAATCTTCTCATTCAAAACAAAAAAACCATTTGATACCCAGTGAAAAACACCCCAGAAAAAAAATACATATGATGGGAAAAACAAAAACTGAACGTGCAAAAAAGGTCTTACCATTCAAAAATGAAAGTAAAAATTATTATTGTGGTTGAAAGTAATAAAAAAACAAAACACCCATTGCGTTGAAAAACAAAATGAAAGAAGAAAACAGAAAAAAAAAAAAAACAAAAACTAACCACGACGATCATAACCAACGTAACGTAAAGGAGGAGTTGAAGACACATGATGAGGTGGAGGGGGATCAACTACATCACATGCTTCATCAGAAACCGCGTCGCCTTTATCCAAATTTGCGGTCGTCACAGGTGGTGATTGCGCTGCCGTTGTCATTACAGGTGGAACCACACAAACTTGAGCTAATGGAGATGGCTGTGAAATGGGTGGCGCAAGTGCTGAGGTCGGGCCCGTTGTGACTTGAGGTGGAACCACACAAACTTCGGCTAATGGAGATGGCTGTGAAGTGGGTAGCGCAGGTGGTGCAGGTGGTGAGGTCGGGGTCGGTGTGTTTTGAGGTGGTTCCACATAAACTTCGATTATATGACATGTTTGTGAAGTGGGTGGAGGGAAAAGTTCACCACCACCCATGAAAGAAGTAGATAGTGCAAGAAATTGTTCAAGAAAACGAATACAGCTTCTGTGAAATCGAAATATGGTTCTAAGTTGGAAGAATAGCTTAATGGATGCTTGTGGTAATGGAGTAAAGAAAAAGAAGTAGGTGGATATAGTACAAGAAAACATGGCTCGAGATTTGCATGGGATATGGCAAAAGGTGATGATTTGATGGGTTGGTGGAAAAGTACAATAAAGTATGACATAAAGCAATTCAAGAAAAGGGTGGTTGGTGTGCAAATGACGAAAATACCCCTCTACGTTGTCATCCATGTTGATGATGTGTCTCACTCTCATTGGATGGTAAAGGTTAAAGGGTTCTCACAATATTTGAGGGTTTTCACTTGAACCCATCTCTATATATATATATTATATATATATATACATATATATATATATTATATTGAATTTATTTGGGAGTTTGGTGGTGGGGGTGGGGGTGGGGTGGGGTGGGGGTCTTTAAATTAAAATGCAGAAGAATACAAAATAGGAAGCTAAAAGTTATATTGCCCCACGATCTAATTGGAATTTTAAGAGGATTATGGAATACCAAATTTACGCTTATAATAAAGTATAATTAATCCTAAAAATTATAGAAAATTAATATCCTGCTACTTTTAATGATAACCATTGATCTTGTTAATCTATGGTTATATTAGTTCTTTTGGTTTTTGATAAAAACTTAGTACTCAATGAAATGCATCCTTTTATATGTATATGTATATATATTGTTGGGTATTCTACCTTGGAAGAAATTGAAGATTTCAATAGTATTGAAGTTGAAGACTTGAAGCACGAAAGCAAAAAAATATTAGTCTAGGGTTTATTTTTTAATTATTTTGATTACTAGACTAGTATATATATTAACCTATGTCATCTTTGTAAAGGGTGACTAATTCACCAATTGTTAGGGTGAATTAGGTTTTATCACCAACAACAATATATCATCATCCCTCATGGATGATGATTTCAACATCATATCATCATTCTTATGAATGATGATTTCAATAATATATCAATAACATCAAGCATTAATCATCATTGTATGTGTTCTTCATGTTCATCATCATCATTATTTATTATATTTTAGCACCTAATCTTTGAATTCTTGTTATCATCAATATGAATCCTAAGATCCAAGCTCATGTTCACGTTCGAATCTTGAACACACAATTGGTATCAGAGCCAGAGTTATGGATTCATATTGATTGTGATGAGTTTTCATGATTCAGTTGCTAAAATCATTGATTGAATCGAATCAACAATGAGTGTGTATGGCTGCGAAATCAACATCAATATTTGTGGTCCATCTATATCGACAATCATCTCAACAATACAAGTCTCGATCAATACGTGGCTGCCAAAAATCGGCAGCTTGTGTCGGCCTAATGTGGCTGCCAAAAATCGACTGCTACTTGTTGTATCATGCGACTAAAGGGCTGCCCAATTAGGGTTGTCACTTTAGGGTTGCGATATAATCAATACGGGTCCTTGGAAATCGAAAGAAAGCTACATTTGTGCATCTAAGTTCCGCCCAAAGAGGCTGCCGAAACTTGAAGGCTGCCGTGAGCAGCTCACTTGGTTAAAGCTGCCGATTTGTGGTTAGGGATGCCTAATAGGGCTGCCCTAATTAGGGTTTCTTGGATAAACAAGGGTTTGCAACCTAGTGTTGGAAATGGGCTCGTGAACAACTTTGAGTTTGTTTCGTGGGCTTATCATTAAAGCAAGAATAGGTGGACAAGACTTAATTGTTTGGGCCACAAACATAAAAAAACACGAAAAGGTGGGCTCGGGTTTACTTATTTGGGCCTTCTACATAAAAAAACAACAATTGAACATGGGCTCAAGTGTTGAAGATTAGGTTTATGAACAACAAAACAAAATTGGGCTGCGTATTCGGGCTCTCATCAACAACAACAATAATGACATCAAGTTACAAAATATAGTTGTTCTAAAGCTTTGAAGACATCGCTTCCGCATCAACAACAACATTCTTAGCATTGAACAACTATCCAACAAGAACAAGATCAAGCTTCAATTCACATTGGAAATCTACAATTTAGGGGGAGTATTGTTGGGTATTCTACCTTGGAAGAAATTGAAGATTTTAATAGTATTAAAGTTGAAGACTTGAAGCACGAAAGCAACAAAATATTAGTCTAGGGATTATTTTTTAATTATTTTAATTACTAGACTAGTATATATATTAACCTATGTCATCTTTGTAAAGGGTGACTAATTCACCAATTGTTAGGATGAATTAGGTTTTATCACCAACAACAATATATCATCATCCCCTCATGGATGATGATTTCAACATCATATCATCATTCTTATGAATGATGATTTCAACAATATATCAATAACATCAAGCATTAATCATCATTGTATGTGTTCTTCATGTTCATCATCATCATTATTTATTATATTTTAGCACCTAATCTTTGAATTCTTGTTATCATCAATATGAATCCTAAGATCCAAGCTGATGTTCACGTTCGAATCTTGAACACACATATACACACACACACACACACATATATATATATACACTTATTAATAAAGCAATATTTTTAGTGACACGTGTCATTTTCTTAAGCATGCATTCCTTTGTTTTCCCGCCTAAAAATGTATCAATCCTTATTTTTAGTCATAATTAATTTAAATAAAATCAACTATTGTTATAATTACAAAGGAAGTTTTTTTTTCTTAAATAGTGTATATTGGAAATTTGAGTGGGATTTACTGGGTATGTTTGTTTGTTTGTTTGTTAGTGTATATAGGAAATTTATTTACCAAAATAGGTACTTAAGGAAGTGTTTTTTCTCATAATAATGGTATTGGTTAAATTTATTTCACTTTAAAATAATATTATTTAAAAATAATCAAGTACAAAGGTTAATTAAATTGTAAAACCATTTGATTCGTATGTCACAACTAAGAACAAAAAGTTTTTCTAAAACTTCTTTTTATTTTTTAATTCACTCAAACATAATTTTAATCATCTTTTCTATATTTGATTTTTTTCACTATAATTTTGTTTCAATTTCACACAAAAGTTGGCACATTTATTTTTTTATTCTTTTTAAAAATATGTATTTTTTTGATAATGTTTTGAAGTATCTTAAAAAATATAATACGAAAAATATTTTTAAAAAAATACATTCTTTAAAAATATTTTATATAAATATCATGCCGAAACAAAAAAATAATAGTTTATCTTTATTTTATTTTACGAACTATAAATGTAATCCTCAATTATCAAGGGCATGCATGTTGCTAATAGACACCCAACAACAATTAGTGAAGAAACGAGTCACTTGGGATCAATTGCTAAAAACTCTAACTAAGTTGAGCTTAAACAAGTTCGAACTCATTTTACGACTCATTTAATAAATGATTTTGAGTCCGAGCCTCATATGTCAAGATCGAGCCGACTCGCGTTACGAAACTAGCATTGTATGTATATGATGTTTATTTGATCTTTTATGTATATACTTACATAAATGATTATTACTATATATAAATTTATGTTTAAAACAATTATATAATATATATCGTTATTTTAACAAAATAATATAAACCGTTCAATTTCATAAAAAGATCATTTCTATATAAGAACATGTATTCTATATAAGAACACATACTTTATAAAAAGACGTTACAAAAATACTAATGAGAGAATATTAATATTTTTGTATGAGAATACATTATTGAAAAGGTTTTAAGAAAACCATCATAAAAGGAAAAATAAAATAGTTTTCAAAATCTTGACAGATGCTAAATTGGTTTTTATTTAATTAAAATTTTATCCTTATAACTTTACTTAAATAAAATTATTAAAAAACAGAAATACTCTTATTCAATCATATTCTAAATAAAAAATTAACTTTCCACCAAAAAAACCATTTTGATAAATATTTTTGAAAACACTCATTTTGTTAAATTATTTTTATACCAACCCTACTTTGAAGAAGAAACTCATTGTAAAGCGTATCTGTGATGATTTCAAAATAAAACCCTGAATTAGATTGCAAGTTATAGTTGAGTGTTTTTTCCCACCCTTGAATAGGTTGACTCTCCTTACCACACAGGTAAAATAATAAATTTTACAGGTTGTAATATACTAAATTTATGAATTAAAATGTATTGAATTCTTGCTTATTCAAACAAGCAATTAAATATTTCCTAATTCACTCGTCCTATGCAAAAGAGAATAAACAAAATACATATCTTATATTCCAAAATGATTTTAGATATTTTATCAAATCAAGGGTCTCAAATAATCAATTCAGGGTTTTGATATCCCCAAATCATGATATCGAATTTCAATGTAAAGATGAACAATTTCATATCCTTTTCACTTTACAAGAATATCATGGTTTCGATTTATCCCAAATCAAGTTATGTTTCAAGTTCAACTCACCGATCATTTTACACCTCACCGATCATTTTACACCTTCATTAATCTATTTAATATTATTCACACCCAAAGTTTTAAACCACAACAGCTCTTCTGCAAAGTCTCAATTCAATGCTCATATATACAAATTTCGATTGCAATAGTAGAAGTGTTTCATATGATTCAAAGATTTCGATTTTGATTTCAAGATAAACTTTAGTACTTTGGTTTTTTTACATCAATTTGACTGATTTATGTTTTTGTTTTATGAATACATGAAACTTTAATTTAGGTTTAATTTATATAAGCATGTAACTGATTTATGTTTTCAGTCAACAAAAAGAGAAAAATACATAAATGGTCCCTGTGGTTTAATCAAATTGCATATTTGGTCCCCAAACTTAAAAATTACAAAGATAGTCCAAACTTTTATGTAATCATTGCATGCTTGGTCTCTGGTATCAATTCAAGCTCTATGTCTCGAGTTATAAGTAGACATGAATTAAAATTATTAATATTAGATAATGATGGTAAAATTACAAACAGAACATCAAATTTTATATACAAAGAAGTTTTTGTATGTTTATGACGGTTTATGAACGTTCTGATGTTCAATAAATTTGTTTATTACGTAAAAGTCTTATTTATAAGTTTATTTCATTTCACTTTATATACTATTTAGACTTATAAGTATTGATAAAGAAAACTACTAATATTAGATATAGATGATATTAAAAAAATTAAACATAAAAATCCATATACAAAGTAATAACAATATGACTTACGAACTTTTTAATTAAAAATATTTTTTAATGATTGAACCCGTGTATTATGCGGGTCTTTAGTCTAGTGTTATATATATATATATATATACATATATATATAAAAAAACTTTTAACAGTTACGTACACACGTGTATGAAATATACCAGTAAACAAAATTTATTCATATTCTTTTGAATTTTAAGATAGACAGATAATAAAACCTTTTTTAAATCATTTTCTTTAATTGTATAAATTTCTCACTACTAGAAAAACTGCAATAGATGACGCGCATTGCGCGTCAACTTTGGGGTCAGATGACGCGCAAATGTGGTGGTCGCGACCGGCGGTGGAAGGTCGGCGGTGGAAGGTCGGGAAGTGGCAGGTCGGCGGTGGAAGGTCGATTGGGGTGTTTTTGGAATTGAAGCGGGAGAGGTGTTTTGGAATGAAGCTGCAGGTCGCGCGCATAGGATATAAGTTCTTATAAAAATTTTTTAAAATGACACATTAAGATGACACGCAAAAATGCGTGTCATCCTTTCTAAGAAATTTTTAAAAAATGACAAATAATTTATGACACGCGTAAATGCGCGTCATCTTTTTTCGCGCGTCATCTTTTACGCGTCATCTATTAACAGTTTTCTAGTAGTGTCTAAAATAGATAAAAATGAATGATTCATTTGGGAAAAATATAATTTTAAAGGTGGAGAGAGAGATATTTATAATTCTCTTATTTTATTATGCTTGTTCTTGTAGGGTATGGTTATCCTAAAAAGAATGTTTGCTCTAAAAAGGTTAAGAAGGTTTGTGTGCTTGACACATATCCGTCTATTGTTTTAAAGAGAATGATATTTTGATCATTATATCAAATACGTCAGCTAATTGTGTCTTATACGTTCATTATGTCAAATATTAGTTCATTATGTCATATATTTTACATTATGTGTTATGTGTATTAATCATTGTATTTTACGTTTTAGATCATTTTGTGTTATTTTTGTCATTGTTATTATAGATTATAAACTTGTTATCTAACATTGTATTTTATAATTAGAAGACACAATGATATGCTTTCACCAATCTAGTTTTTAAAACTCTTAGTGTTAAAGATAACACAATGTATTATTTTTATTATTATTTTTTAAAAGATTATATAAACTTATTTATTCATTGTGTTTTATCATTAGAAATACACAATAATATTATTTCAATAAGCTATTTTTCAAAATTCATATTGTTCAATATAACACATGACGATCAAAAGATACAATGATATATTATGTTCATTTATCATTATTTTTAATATATTAAATTAATTAGTTGTTAATTTATAATTTTATTTTATATATTAGATTACACAACAATGTTATTCCATCATTATATTTTTTAAAATTCATCATTTTCGAAAAAACATAAAAATATTTAAAATTAACGCAATAAACTGTATTAAAGACATAATGAAAAGATATGGGCTTAAAGATGTCAATTTTTTTATCTTTTTATATAACAATAATGTACTCATTTTAAAGATAAAAAACACTTGTTTTTATAGTGTAAATTTTTAATAAAAAATTGTCGTATATAAAAGTTATGAACGTTTAAAAAAATGGGGGAACTTGCAAAAAGTCAACAAAATTGGATATTCCTAAAATACCACTCTAATAAACTTTTCTCTACAATTTGATCTCAACCTTTGATTAAGAAAGTGGATTGTTAAGATTACTTTAGAAGAATTTATGTTTGAACCTTTCTCGTTCTTGTAATAGTGTTCAACATAGAGCCATCTCTAACACACATGTTTTTAGATAGATATATTTAATTGTTTAATTGGTTGGCACTATTAATGTCACCGTGTTCCATAATGTTTTAAGGGACTGTTTGGTAATTTCTTAATGATTAAGTGTTAAACCAATAACAGGTCTGAACCATTAAATGCTGAACTATTAAGAGATCTGAACTATTAATAGTTAGTATACCATTTAACTAATCAAAGGCAAATGTCTAACCAATTCAGATAAGAGATCTTAACCATTCAGCATTAGTATAATGCTTAGGCAATTCAGAGGCAAATGTTTGAACCATCCAGACATTTGCTCGCGAAACAAACAGTATGAACCATCAATTGTTGAACAATTCAGACATCTGAACCATTAAGAGGTTAAAACAAACAGCCCCTAAATCATGTAATGATGGTAGCTACGCTAATATTTCTGCAAATTATTAAACCTTTTTTTGTTATTGTATACGCTGCATGTTACATGCAAGACATGCGAAAGCCATACACAATGCCTGAATCGCCATAAGTATTTATATTTATTTATTGTAGTTTTGTAATGTAGTTATAACTTCTGGATTTCTAAAATTTAATATTACTTTTTAGAAGAGAAAATTATCATTTGTATCCTTGAGGTTTGGTGATTTTAACTATTTGCATCCCTACAGTTTAAAATCCTCATATAACCCCTAACGTTTTATATTTGTCTACATTAGAATCCAAAACCCCAACACCGTTACATTATTCTGTTAACTTTTTATAGAATGATAAAAATACTCTTAAATCAACCACCACTCAATATAAATTTAATAAAAACCCATAACCCACTACCCCCCTATTCTCTCTCTCTGGAGTTAACCACCACCGCCACCTCCACTTCCTCCTCCTCCCGTCGTCGCCGCCACCTCCACCTCCACCTCCTCCTCGATCCTCCGCCTCCCTTTCCCCCTACGTCACCTCCGTCCGCTGGTGCCCTACCCCTCTCCGCTGGTGACCATCGTCTCCGACACCGGCGACTAAAGGACTCCGACTCTTCTTCTCTTCCTTCCCCCATGACAAGATGCTTCATCCTCACCGGCTCCCGCAGCTAGTGTTTTCGGTCAACCTTCTCCACCTCCAGCCTCTACTACACCACCACCGACCTCGACGACGACACCGTCATCCACTGCTGGATCCCCAAATACCGCCACCCGAATCACATCAGTCATCACTCGAATCACATCCAGGAACAACTCCGCCATCTTAAACGCCACCATCCCATTATAGCTTAACCACACCCCACACTGTCTGATTCCTGGTGATCGGTCTGGGTTAGGGTTTGTAATGGGGGTGTGGGTTGCGATAATGGGTGGTTTGCTTGTGGAGGCGATGATGGCGGATCAGCTGTTTGATGTGTCGGTTGCGGTGGGTGGCAGCGAGTTGTGGTGATGGGCGGTTTGGTTATGGAGGCGATGATGGCGGATCGGTTGTATGATGTGTCGGTTGTGGTGGGCGGCAACGGGTTGCGGTGATAGGCGGTTTGGTTGTGGAGGCGATGCTCGACTGTGTGATATGTGGGTTGTGGTGTGCGGCATGGGTGGTGGTGTGGGTGGTGTTGCATATGGGTAGTAGGCTTAGGTGATTATTTTTGAAAGAGAAAGAGATTAGAGTGTGTATTGTGGTAAAGAAGGTGATGTTGGTGGGTCCGATGTTTTTTGTTTTTTAATTTTAATGGCGGTTTAGTCTTTTAACAAGAGAGTTAACAGAATAATTTAACGGTGTTAGTGTTTTGGATCCAAATGGGAACAAAAATGAAACGTTAGGGGGCATATGAGGATTTTTAAACTGTACGGATGCAAATGGTGAAAAATACCAAACATCAAGGATGCAAATGGTAATTTACTTTTTTTAAAAACTTTGTGAAAAATTTATGATTTGTTATTTAAAATTAATTTGCATTATCAATATAATTTTCATCGGAACAATTGTCAGTAAAAGTTAAGGGTTGTTGCTAATCCGTCACCAAGGGGTTTGCGTGATAATCCTACACCTACGTATTAATAAGCACTCAAGTGTTAATCAATAGCATAATAATTTCATACCATTTTATACGTAAACTGGACTTTGTATTTTAATTTCACACTAGTTTGTATACTTTATATGTAAAATGGATTTTGTACTTTAAACTTTCTCTCTCTATATGTGATTTCTTTGTTTTCTATTAAGATATTTATTAAATAAATAAAGTAAAATGACTAAATAGTCTTATAGATAGTGTGCATGATTAGAAAAAAAAGGAAGAGATGTGTTACAACATTAAAATAAAAGTTAATTTTTTAATTTCTGTAGTTTAAGAAAAATGATCTTCAAATTGATATAAGAGTAAATTGCTATTCGTCCCTGTGGTTTGGTGAAAATTGTCACTTTCATCCATGTAAAATCGTGAAATCTCCCAAGAAACAGTCAAACCACGATCTCAATCATATGAATGCGGAATGTAAACATGATTGGATTGATATAAGAATTGAATTGATCACAAATGCTTCTTCTATTGAATAAACACAACCTATTAAAGGTCTTGTGCGAAATCGCACAGTACAGAAGTGAATAATGAACAAAAGCTTAATTACAAAACGAAAACTAAGCTATTTATACTAAACAAAACAGTTCTCGCGCGACATGCTTTTCACGCGGCTAAACCTTTCGCGCGGGTCCAGTCCTTCGCGTGGAGTCAGTTGTCGCGTGGAAGCTTCATCTCGCGTGAGTCTGGCTTTCGCACAACCTGTCTTCAGAATTCGTTATCATTAAGTCTTTAAATGTTTTGCCGAGCCTTGATTAGTCTTCTACAATCTCCCCCTAGGCTCGGTGAAACATAATCAATCAAAATTAACGTTAGCCTTCTTGTACGAGCCTGAATAAGCATACCATTTGTTCCTAAGGATTCGATCCGTCATCCACGCATACTGGCAAGATAGAAAGTAAACTGACTCATCAGCTGAAATGGGGCAGTGTAATAGCTTGATTAAGTCGTCTTTACCAAACTTCATTAAGTCAGCTGGATCGATAATTCTAAATGATCTGTCAGTGCATTTGATCACAGCATGACCTGAATCCTTCTCACATCTCCATGAAAGTAATTGCTTTAAAGAATTAGGAGGAACAGGAGCGTGCACTGGGACTTTTCTGATGAATTTTGGATGTTGATAGACTCTTATTTTCATTGGAGCTTTAGTCTTTTCATCTATTCTTGTAGAGTCATCAATCACCTTTGATTTGGCAGTTTTGAAGTCCTTGAAGTTTGTTCGCATCTCCCTTCGTATCATTGATCTTATCAGTTCAGCTTCGCTGTGGTTACTTTCATTAAAATATGGAGCTTTGCCCATGGAGTAGAGATCAGCAGCACGTAGAGTATGAAAGTCTTGTGTGCTCTTTAGATAATCGATTTCTCCATTCTTTCTTTTTATCACATACAACCTTTTCTCTCCATCATAACCCCAACTGATAACATGATAAATTTCACCATACTTCTGCTTTGGCTTTGAAATAAACAGAAAATGAGCTTCAGTAGGTGGTGGTGGTGCTTTGAACATTAAGCCTCCTCTAGTGTATAATGCAATTTGACCAGTAGAATCTTTCTTGGTTAAATCAGCAGGAGTTGAACCACTCACAGTCTCAGTAGGGATTTCTCCTTCTTCAAGATTAATATCTTTGAATAACTCCTCAAGGTTGTTCCCAAATATATCCGTGTATTCATTCTGATCATCTAAGTCATCAAACAAATCAAATTCTTCTTGTACAACACCTGATGAAGATTGTTGAAATGAATATAGTTCCTTTTCATACAAGCTTTCAGTAGCTGGGTCAAGTGGATCATATCCTTTCGGATCACTATCACTTAGTCGATTGACATTATCAGTGTTAGTATCACCAGTTGGACTCGAGGATAATCCTGAAGCATCACCTCCATCATCATCATTATTATTGTCATCATCATTTCCTCCATCATTTCCACCATTATCTCCACCATCATCATCATCATCATTGTCAGCATCATTCTCATCATCATCAACATCATCATCTCCTGAATCATCATAGTCAATCAAATCCTCATCATCTTCTTCATTAACAACAGGTAAAGAAATCATATGTTCTGGCTCAACGAAAGCTGTAGAAGTGAAAGCTTCAGTGATAGGTACTTCAGATGAAATTGGAACATCTTCAGTAGTACTAACACTTGGCTGTTCATTAGAAGTTTGAGCTTCGTTGACCGTTTCTCTTTCTGGAACAGTTTCAGCAGGGGATGGGCTTGGAGAACGCCTACTTGACTCTCCAATCACCGTAGTAGACCTTATGACCGGTGGTTGATGAAAATAAGTCTGAGATATAAATTCTCTAAGCTCATTCAGTTGTCTCTCCAACCCTGAAGAATAATCAAACAAGCTCTTCATTTGTTGTTCGAGAGAGACTATTCTTGTGTCTTTAATGGCTGAATCAAGATGAATCATGTTAATCAACTTTGTCTTTTCTTCATTTTCCTTTTTCAATTCAGCAATCAGTTTAACATTCTCAAAACTTTCTTTCTCCAAGTTTTTTACTCTTTCTTCTAATGTTATTGAACTAGGAGTACTGGTTGACTCTTCTCTCCCTTGAAAATCTGGAGGAGTATTCAAAAACGAGTCAACATCAAATTCCAGATTTTCTGGTCTAGGAGGAGTAGAGAAACCAGATTCAGAAATATTAGCTGCTTCAGAAACAGGAACTGTTTCTGTTTCAGGAACAGAAGTAGTCTCAACAGCAGTCTGTTCTTGTTCAGACTCAGTAATAACCACATAAGTTCGTGGTCTCCTGGGAATAATACCTCGACCTCTTTTTCTTGCTGGGAAATCTCTCCTCTTTGCCATACGTTTTCTCCTCATTGATGTACTAGGAGAATCCTCCGGGACATAATCCGTATCCCTGTCTTCAACATTAGGTCTTGAATAGGTTGGACTAGATGGTGTTTGATCAGTTTGGATCACATAGGGAACATTCCCTATTTGATCACTATTCGTCTCTGAACTGGAAGCAGAATGAACTATTCCTTCCATTCTTTCTTCATTTACAGGCTCATCCTCAAATAACTTTTCAATCTCCGCGTCTAAATCATCTCTAGCACCAGATGCAGACGTGCCAGTCTGTGCTTCTTCAGATTGAGCAGTTCCTCCTAACCCACCAACATCTTCCTCTATCTTAGAAAATTTTCCAACTTTTGCAAAACTTTCACCAGAGCATTTGTTACCTCTTGCTCCAGTGAGATAGGTAAAAATCTCCTTCTTGATCGTCTGTACAACATATTTTGGAGATCTCTGAGTGGCAAGCTCAGGATAAGCATCATTGATCACCAGCTGGACAAAACGTGGGTACATAATAAACTTCCTTCCTGGATTGGCTGCTGTATTTTTCACCATCTCCTGGAAGATTACCCCAGAGATACTGAAAGGAAGATCATCAACCAAAGATACTAATAATGAGCCAAAAACAGCACTCAAACTATCCATGCCAGCTTTGAGATTGCTCAAACAATGAATCACCACATGAAAAAGATACTTCCAATACGGTGGTAGCCATTTCTTTTCCAGACTGGGATATCTGTACTAGTATCCCATACGAGTCAGACAGTCAATCACTACATCATCATCCAGTCGTGTTGGTGCACCCTCTTGGTCATCAAATAGAAGAACTCGGTTCAGTATAGATTGGAAAACTGTCACTTGTTTATCCTTGACAATAGCGGTGATAACTTAATTTCCAGCTTGGTCTTTTTCTAGAGCAGCAGTGCTCTAGAAAGAATCTATCAACTCTGAATATATAGCTGGGTCAGCTGATATAGCATACACTATGCGAGAATTCTTCAGTCCTTCAATCATCGATGTAAACAGTTCCTTTCCTTCCGGAACATCATCTAAATATGCAACACAATTATGATTTTTATTGAAAATCATTTGTGCCATCTGCATTGTCAAACACAATCATGATTAGATCACTTCGAAATAACTTAATCAAGCATATGAAACATGTTAACACTTAGAAAATATAATTTTTGACTTTTCACACTTAGAGAATAATACAACTTCAAGTGAAAGCCAATATTCCACAATTAGAAATTTAGCAATTAGTAGTGTATTGTGTGAAAACTAAGTGCTTGCTATAATTCCACTTGAAATAGAATGAATAACAACACTAAGAAAATTTTGCTAAAAAAACATCTGTCGCGCGAAATCACCTATCACGCGAAAAATTCTTTTTGTGCGAATATGCTCATCACGCGACAATGTTTTATCATGCGAAAACAGGTTCATGCGATAACTTGTTTCACGCGAAAAATCAAATTTCAAGCGAAATCAAGGATCACGAGAGAACAGTTTTCATGCGAAATACTTTCTCACGCGAAATTTAACTTTCGCGTCTGTTCAGTGTCCTTGTGCGATTCGCACAACCCCAACTTCAAATTAACAGTTCAAAACTCGATTTTACTCCACAAAATTCATTCCATCACTGTCGCCTAAGTCCATTAGATCTATTTCCTCTTTCAATTTCATCTTTTAAGTCCATTTATTCAGATTTTAATTTCAAGTTGTTAAGTTCCTTTTACATTATATCTCTATAGTAACCAAACCAAACATGTTATACCTTTAAAAACACACTCTGATTGTAATGAGAACAAGATAAGAATCAGAATAACAAGTAGAAACAAAATGCTCTCAGAATTTTGATTTTCAGAAGGTAAGCGAAAATGGTTTTCGGATGCGAAGCGACAAGGTTTTTCGGGTGTAATGTGAGCGAAAAGTGATTTCGTCTAGAACACTGTGATATTTAAACTCCAAGAACTCACGCGACAATTACTTTCGCGAGATAATCTTTCGCGTAACTCACCATTTCGCGCGAGATGCAATGTTTTTCAAAAATTTTCAACTTTTAAAATTTTTCTTATTTTTCAAAACTTTCAAACCTTTTATTCTTAATTATTTATGTCAACATAATTTTTATTTACCAAGTGATCAATTAATTTAATGAATCTTCAATTTTCAAAATTTATTTGTTATTTATTTGTCTTAAAAATAAAACAACACAAAATTAAAATGAAAAACACATACACACAAAATAACAAAATAATGAAAACAATTAAAGAATCAAGATCGGATTTGTTTGTTTTGTAAGAATTTTCATAATGAGATCATATAGTTCTTTATCAAGTTAAGACTCTGTCCGGCTTTATTTAAAATAACTGGTTAAGTTGATTGTCAATATCTTTTGTCCCTTTAAACTTATACTTCTGGTTTTACTCAAAATCATAATGAGTGATATATATCATGTTTTGTGTTGATTTAATATAAGTCAGTGGATCCCACAATCAGAATTTCTGTAAGATAATTATTATCCTTCAAGACACTGTTGAGATTTCAAGTCATCCCAATTTGACTTAAACCATGCATTGTTGATCACTGATACCATTTATTTATTCCTAAAATATAACTATTTGAGCATAACTAGCCTGAGAAATATTTCTTAACCCGGAATATTAACAAGTTTAAGGACTTACTGACAGCCATCCGGATTTACGTCTGCCCTCTCAAGATGTTTAGGACTTACAAGCCATCCGGACTTACATGCCCCGTCTTTTGATTTTGCCTTCCATGGTCAGAACATATTCTCAAAATAGAAAATATATACCATATAGTATGTATGTCTTTTAGACATATCTTTTGATTTGTTGTGCTTCTTGGCATCTTATATCCTATATGGCCTTTGTTGGCATCTTTTTGCTCAATTATTTTATTTTTTATTTTTCTTTCTTTTTGTCATTTTGTATTTTTATCTTTTATATATATATATATATAGTTATGATAATCACTGAATCAAACACATACAGGCTTGAGTATGACAAGATTATATCTCTCAGTCTGTGTTAGAACATTTTTGCCATTGTCACAGAATCCTGATATGTTCCCCACTAAATTATTTCTTTAATTCAAGTGTAGTCACTCAATTATGATCTTTTCATTTCTGAAAGCAAAGCCTATCGACACATCAATCATAATCCAAGTATATTCGTATTTAAGCCTTTGAAAGTACTTAGACTCTTTTAGAACTTTTTAATATCATTTCTCATTTATGTATGAAAATTTCCTTTTAATAATCTTGTGATCTTGACTCCCCCTAAGACTAAAAATATTTTTTTCAGAACTTGTTTTTCTAATTTTCTCCCCCTAAAATTGTGATTGTCCTTTTAAAGAAAAAGAAACAATTGCAATTTTATTCTTTATTAAAAAATGAAAAATCTTTTTATGAAGATTCATTAAACCAATTTATCCAAAATTAATCATTCCTAATGATTTCTCCAAGAAAAAGGAAATTTATCCAAGGGAACTCATCTCAAATTTCTTCTTCATTACTGCTTCAAACTCCGTGCACATACTATCATTGGTAGATCCAAAAATGATATCATCGACATAGATTTGAACCAGAATGATGTCATCGCCTGATTTTCGTATGAATAAGGTTTGATCAATGGCGCCTCGTGAATAACCATTTGCAAGCAAATGTTCAGTCAGAGTTGCATACCAAGCATGAGGTGCTTGATGTAAACCATATAATGCCTTATCCAACTTGTAAACATAATCAGGATGATCTGGATCTTCAAATCCTAGAGGCTGACAAACATAGGTTTCTTCCTTCATTTCCCCGTATAAAAATGCAGTTTTAACATCCATCTGATACACCTTGATGTTCATGTATGAAGCAAAGGCTAAGAATATGCGTATTGCTTTAAGTCTTGCAACTGGAGCATACACTTCTTCATAATCCAATCCTTCAACTTGATAAAATCCCTGCACCACAAGACGTGCTTTGTTCCGAACGATAACACCTTTTTCATCCATCTTGTTTCGAAATATCCACTTTGTTCGAAGCTTATCCTTTGGAAGTTCAACAAGATGCCAAACATTCAGCTTCTTAAACTGCATCAACTCATCTTGCATTGCTTCTATCCAACTGTTTTCCTTGAGTGCCATTTCTACATTCTTGGGCACTATTTGTGATAGAAAGCAAGCATATAGGCAAGTGTTGATTGCTCCTGATCGACTTCTGGTAATTACACCTTCATGCAATGGACCAATGATTGCTTCAGTTGGATGAGTTTTATGTATTCTTAATTGAGGAATATCATCTGCAACCATTCCATCTTCCAAATTAGTAATGTGTTCAACATTATCAAGAACTTCTTCAGATTGTCGAGAGTGATACACAATATTTTCTTCAAGTGTGTCATCTGAAATAGGAGTTTCAGAAGCAGTAGACACATTTGGAGATTCTTCAAATGGAACTTGAATGAATTCTATTGGTGTATGTATAGTTTCTGAAGAAGATGAAGATAATGGAGAACTCAATGATTCTTCCAGCTCCTGATTTGGAAGTTGTTCTGAAGGAATATCTGATAACTCAGAACGTTCAGATACTTGTACAGATGCTGTAGTAATATCCTTGGATGATGAAGCAATAGCAAAATCATTAGATATCAAAGATGGAAGTTCCTCAATGATTTTGTTTTCCAATGATATTGCTTGGGAATGAGAATCTGCAGACGAAGGTTTAGAGATTTTAAAATTTATGAACAAAGATTCATAATCATAAACCCATGAAGAAGCTGAACCTGCATCAGTTATGTTAAGCTCATGCCAATCAATGTTAAATGACTCAATTATTTATCTAGTTCTTTTATTATAAACTCGATATGCAACCTTATTAGCAGCAATCCCATAAAGTAACATTCATCAGCCTTTTCAGAAAATTTTGAAGGTGATTCAGTTGTATGCAACAAAGTGCAACAACAACCAAAGGCTTTAAAATATTTAACTTTGGGTTTGTGTTTATAAAATATTTCATATGGAGTCTTATTTAATCTTTGTTGACTAAAACACGATTTGGAACATAACATGCAGTATTTACTGCTTCAGCCCAAAAGAACAAAGGTAATTTGGCAGCAGATATCATAGTTCTAGCAGCTTCAATCAATGTTCTATTCCTTCTTTCTGCAACCCCATTCTGTTGTGGAGTGCCTGCAGCACTGAATTATCTAGCAATTCCCTTGGATTCACAAAACTCATTCAGATTTTGATTGCAAAACTCTATCCCATTGTCACTTCGGATGCATTTTACCTTTGTATCCGTCTGATTCTCCACCAAATTAATGAACTTGATCAAAAGGTGTGGAGTTTCATCCTTAGATGCTAAGAAAAACACCCAAGTAAATCTAGAAAAGTCATCAGTAACAACCAAACAGTAAGATCTTCGACCCAAACTTAAAACACTCACTGGACCAAAAAGATCCATGTGTAAGAGTTGTAAGATTGATTCGATTGAGTTGTGTGCAATTGATTTGTGAGGAAGTTTATGTTGTTTACCCTTTGAACATGACAAACAATGTTCATTTAATTGAAATTCTTTTTCAGGTAACCCAATGACATGATTTCCACGTACAAGTTTGTTCATGTTTTTAAGATTGACATGTCCTAACCGATGATGCCATAACATGGAATCATTCTCCGAGGCTTTGGATAATAAGAAAGAAGCGGTTACCAAAGAAGTAGAAAAATGCATATCAAGAAGATATGTGTCATTGTCTCTCGGAGTCCTCATCAAAACCCATTTATCTGGAACAACAAAACCAGGTTTTAAGATTAAACATTCTTTGTTAGTAAAGTGTGTAGAATATTGTTTGTCATAAATTTGAGACACACTTAACAGGTTATGTTTTAATTCCTCAACAAAGTTCATATTTTCAAAGCTAAGGACACCATTTGTAACTGTACCACGCTTGGTTATACGTCCTCCTTTGTCTCCTGCGAATATCACTCTTCCACCATTATATGACTGAACATCTTGTAGTAATGATAAATTCCCAGTCATATGTCTTGAACAACCGCTGTCTACATGCCAAAGTCTTTCAATAGTCTTTTGCGGTTGTCCCTGCATAAGTAACAAGATTACTTAGCTTTTGGTACCCAAGTCAAACATGACTTGAGCACATTATGTGTTGCAGCAAGACAAAATGATTTGAGATTATTATATTTGTTTTGCACATCAGTCTTTTCATTTACACTTTTCACCTTGATGTTTTCTTTTAAATCATCATTCAAACTCTTATTCTTTTTGACATTAAAATCATTAGCAACTTTTGATTTCATATGTTTTGAAAATTTTCCACAAGTGAAAAACAATTTTCTATTATGAGTAATAGAATTATGAAATCGTTGTTTGCTTAGAGATTTTTGTCGAAAAGGACAATTATTTGCTAAATGATTTATGTTTCCACACTGATAACATTTCCTTTGTTGTGTGTGGAAAACAAACTGTGGATGACAATTATTAAAATTGTCATAAAAACCAAAGTCAGATTGACTTTTTGGTTTAACATTCGGCACAGTCTCTCGAATCTTTGTCTCATTTGATAATTGCTTGTTCATCTTTTGCAGATTCGAGGAAATTGTTGAATTATGACCACTTTGGATTTGAGATTTAGCAGCTGTGACTTTTGGAATTGATGATGCTGGAACAGGACCAGTCTTAGAATTTGCTAGAGTAAGACCAGGCTTTGATATACGAATTGGTGCTGGAGAAGGACCAGGCTTTTGAATTTTCAGATTGAATGTAGAAAGATCATTCACTTGCAAATCTGGGCTACAAATATCTTGATTCACAAGGTTAGCATTATAATGAAGTTTATTTTTAAAGAATCGAAAATTCGTTTCTTTAAAAATATGTTCTTCATTTTCAATTAAACCTTTATAAACAAATCTACTTTTAAAGTCCTTTTCAAGTTTTTCTTTCTGATTTTCTCTCTGATTTGCATTCAAATTACATTTACTATTTGATTTAATCTCATTCAAATCAACAGTCTTTTCATTTCCTGACAAAGTTTGATTACAATCAGATCTTAAAACATTTACTTTCTTATTTTTCAAACTGTCATTCTCATTTTCTTTCTCACTGTCACTCTCCCATTCTTCAACCAACCCATCCACCTTCATATTATCTGTACAAAAATTTTCAGTTGATTGTTTAGGAGTATTTATTATTATAGGATCAACAGACAAATTTACTTTAACTGAAGGTTTTAAGTCTAGAGATGGAGAGAAACCTATCCCATAGACCATATCAGAATCAGAAATGACATCAGATGAAGGTAAATATGAATAATCATGATTAATTGGAGGAGCAATGTTTGAAAATCCAACACCACATTTTCCTCCTTTTATCTTCTGTGTCATTTGTGACTTGATAATTCCTTCAACCATAGTTGATGAAAGTTCAAATTTTTCAACAGTCAATTTAGCCGAGGCTAGTTCACTGTTGAGTCTATTAATTTCTAAGGCGAGTTCATTGTTTCTATTTGTCAAATCATTATTTGTGCATTCTTTATCATGAAGATTTAATTGTAAATTATATACTGTATTGTTTAAACCTTTAAGTTTTTCTTTGAAAATCTTTTCATTTGATTTGTGTTTTCGAGCTTGATATTGAAGTTTTTCAACTTCCATTATCAAGTTTTCGTTATGAACTCTATATCTTTGAACTTTCTCAACACATGAATTTGTGCATAAACCATCATATACCTTTGGTTCAGAAGTTTCCCCGTTAGTCTCTTCTACCTTTTTGACCATAAAAGCCTTCATAGCAGCAGCTTGTTCTTCCACTGGAGCAACGTCAACAGTCTTTGGATCATTACATTGGTATTTGACTGGAGGCTCGACAGTGTACTCTTCAATCACTATCCTTTCCTCAGCAACCTTCTCATCCTGATGTTTCTTCACAACTTTCTCTTTCTCTTTTTCAACTTTCACCTTCACTTTTTCAACTTTCACCTTCACTTCTTCAACTTTCACCTTCTCTTCTTCAACTTTCTCCTTTTCTTCTTCAACTTCCATCTTTACTTCTTCTTTCTCAGCAAATAAACCTTCCATTAGATCATCAGAAACAAACTCAGTAAATAAATTCTCCTCTTCTTCAGGTTCAGTAACAATCTTGGCAATGAATGTAGTAGACAATGTCAGATCAAGAGCATCCATTTGATCTGACCAGTCATATTCAGCATTAGTTTGTGAAACCAACGCTTTGTTATCACCTGAAGAACTTGCTTTGTCTTTCTTTGATTCAATCTCCACTGTCACCATTCTTTTTGAACCTTCAGCTTGACCCTTCTTGGGTTCAGTACATTCTCTAGCAAAATGATCTGGTTTGTCACAATTGTAACATCTCAGGTTGGACTTGTCAAAGCCAATTTTACTAGAGTTGTTTACCCCAAACATCTTTTTCCCAGTACGTCTAGCAAAGTTCTTCGCCCTGTATACCACCATGGCCATCTGATACTTGATGTCATTTTCCTCAACATCATCAGGATTAACTTGTTGAAGATCATCAACCAAGACATTAGGAGCAGTGAGTCTACCCGCCATGAAAGCTTCATAGCTTGACATGAATGTAGTGAATAGGGCAAGATGTTCCTCAGCAATCTGGACTGTCGGCTTTGAAGGATTTGTGGTAGTAACATAAGCATGTTGACCACTTTGAGGAGCTTGAGTTTGAGGGATTTGTGATGGATGATGGGGGAATAGTGTTGAGCAGCTGGAACTTGAATTTGAGGATTCATTACAGGTTGCATATAAGAAGATGCTAAACTTCTAGTTTGTTGTTGCTGACACATTTGGGTATAACTGACATAGTAATTAGGATTACTAGCCATTTTTGCATAAAGAGCAGTTCCTTCAGCACCCAGAGAACTTAGATGATTAGCAGCTCGCTGCTTATCGTCCATTTCATAAGACTTGATAGTTGAAATGAGATCAGTCAACTGAAGAGTATACAAGTCTTTGGTTCTCTTGATCAGTGTACAGTTGTTATTCCAACTGTATGGAAGTGAATTTAGCAGCTTCTTGTTCACCGTGATTGGTTCCAGAGTAATACCAGCACTCTTCATTTTAGTTACCAATCTAACAAACCTGGCAATCTGAGCTTCCAACTCTTCACCAACAATATGATTAAACATGTTGAATTCTTGATTCAACATATCCTTTTTGCTTTCCCTCATATCTTTATTGCCCATGATCTGAGTTTCAAGTGCATCCCATAACACCTTTGCACCTCTGAACTCTTTGAACTTATGTGAAATCTCAGTAGTTAATGCCATAGTAATAGCAGCATAAGCTTTGTCATCAAGCTCTAACCTCTTCATGTCATCTTCGTCCCATAAATGTTCTGGTTTCTTGACCATTTCCCCTTTGTCATTCGTATACATGGGAATATACGGACCATACTGAATAGACCTCCACATCTTAGGTTCCGTGTAAATAACATGATTCTCAAACCGGTACGCCCAATCTGCATAATCGTCTTCACTGAGAAGTCTCGGTGGCTTGTTTCCAGTACCAATTTCAGTATCAAGATGAAGAGAAGCAGTAAGATGCTTTAGATTCGGTGTTGTTGAAGACAAGTTGATCAGAAAGTCAAAAATCAGATTTTTCATGCGAGAGAAGCTATCGTGCGAAAACCTTTTTCGCGCGACACAATTTTTCGTGCGAGAATTGTGATTCGTGCAAAATTCCAATTTACTTTTCAAGCGAAATCGCGTAAAAGTGAAATAACTGCCTGTGCGAAAACTGATTATTTCGCACGCGAAAACTCCCAGTTTCGTGCACAATCAATTCTCAAACTGTTTGTTCAAGCGAAAGTCACCTCCAATTCACTGAATAGGTCTGATTAAACTCATTTTAGTCCGATTTTAATGAATTTAGATCAATTTTAAGCTTAATTATGAATAAAATTCAACTAAAGTCCACTAAATCAGTCCAAAACTGCAAAATTAGAGCAGCATAACATCACCATAGCTGAATCTCAAGTAATCAATAATGAATAGCTCCAGAAATGAGTAGAAATCAATCCAAATCTTCTTCAAATCGTGGTTCTAGAGCCTAATGCTCTGATACCAATTGTAAAATCGTGAAATCTCCCAAGAAACAGTCAAACCACGATCTCAATCATATGAATGCGGAATGTAAACATGATTGGATTGAAATAAGAATTGAATTGATCACAAATGCTTCTTCTATTGAATAAACACAACCTATTAAAGGTCTTGTGCGAAATCGCACAGTACAGAAGTGAATAATGAACAAAATCTTAATTACAAAACGAAAACTAAGCTATTTATACTAAACAAAACAGTTCTCGCGCGACATGCTTTTCGCGCGGCTAAACCTTTCGCGCGGGTCCAGTCCTTCGCGTGGAGTCAGTTGTCGCGTGGAAGCTTCATCTCGCGTGAGTCTGGCTTTCGCACAACCTGTCTTCAGAATTCGTTATCATTAAGTCTTTAAATGTTTTGCCGAGCCTTGATTAGTCTTCTACAATCCAATAGTTTATTTTTTCGCATCTGGGTCCCTGTGGTTTACAAATCTTGTCATATTCATCCAGTTCGTTAACTCCATCCAACATTCTCCATTAAATAAAGGGTATATTGGTCATTTTACATATATGTTTTATTTTTCTATTTTTTTAAACCCCATTTTATATATCCCCTTTAAACAAATTGCTATTTTAGGCCCTGTGGTTTGGACATGTTTGCCAATTCAGTCCAAAAATCCCACCATCTTGGCATAAAACACCATATCACCACCACCCGTGATGGAACCACCATGTAGACGTAGGGTACAAATAACCCACACAAGACCGAGTACCAGAACCCGAAAGCCCGGCCCATGCGGGCGGAACGGGTAAGCCAGCATGACACGTGCCCCGCATTTAATTACATCGGAATCACGCCAATCATAACCGATAATTCAGTAACGGTCGGAGAACATAAAAGGTAATGGATTTGCCGGGGAATAATCCCTGTAAATCAGCACACGAGACGGGCACCACCACCTTAACTGGTGTTGTTTTCATTGTGCGTAGGTGTGAAGCTTCAGAGAGCATCGGTAGATCGAAGTTCAACAAGACCGGAACCATCCAGAGTTGGGCCTCGTATTTACACACCACACCACCAGCACGCCGCAAAACCACCACCACTCCATCAGAACCACCAAATCATCACCACCACCATATCATAAAACCACCAACACCACACCAGACAGGCACCACCACCACACATTAGATCTCCATCACCACACATTAGATCTCCACCATCACACACTAGATCACCACCACCATGTGGACCCTAGAAACCAACCGTTAATCTCAAACTTATAACAAACCCCTTCGAAAACGTATATGGTGTTGGGTTTGTTAGAACACTAAAACATAGTTTAACCTTTTAAACTTTCAGAAAACGCAGCGGATGTTAAGGATTATAACAAGTTTATAATCTGAAAATTTTGTGTTCTAAATGTAGTTTTAAGATGGAAAACAAAACCCAAAACAATAGGATCTTAAATATGTGAATGGACAAGCTATGAATCATACACAAATGTACATAAAATCACACAATATGACAGCCACAATGGGCTGTCAAACTACCTCCTTCCAGCAGCTTTAGGTCGACCAAATAAAAGGACTAGGAGCTGAAATATGATCAATAACTTCAAGCTTAGAAGTCCTCAAATGCCCACTCCCACAAGGCTCTAAGTAGGCATCTTGGTTACTTGGTTTTGGACATCAAAAACTCCAAAAGTAAGCTGCCAGCAGCCCTTCAATTTCGTGAAACTCCAGCAGCAAAATGGGAGGATAAAATGACCAAGATTCCAAGTAGAGGAACCCTCAAGTGTTTATACCCCAAGCTTGTATGCTAACACCTTCTTGTTAGGAAGAAATTACACCAAGAATAGCTCAAGACCAGCTCAAAAAAACTTCTAATCTGCTGCTGAAAAAAACCGTGAGTTTTAGAGGGGATTAGAGAGAGTTTTTGGTCTTGTGTTGCATGTATATATATTTGAGAATGAGAGCATCTTTTGACTAGTTGGTAGTGGTAGACAACAAATGCATGTGTGTGTTTCTCCAAGGCCAAGTTAGTGGAAGGCATGCATGTGGAAGACAATGGCATGTGAGTTCTCTTATCAAGAGAATAACACTTCACATGCACATGCATGCTTTCAATATGGACGGTTTTGTTTTTATAAAAGAGAGATCTCTTTTATAAAATTTAAACATTAACACACATGTATATATATTGCCTACTCTTTTAACTAATTTATACAATTAACCAATTAATTGTATAAGTAGTATACTCTCATTATTATTTGGTGTTATACAACTAATTTAAATAACACTTCAAATAATATTATTGAACAAAATATCCTAATAAATTGTTCCATCTCATATGCAACTTATTTAGAAAACCCATTTTCTAAATTTGGTGTAAATATTTAATTGCATGATCATATCATCAATTAAATATTAATTGGTGTTTGCTAAGCTTGTTATTGGGTATAACCCGACTTGGATCATAACGTACTAACCACATCAATATTTTATGTGTCTTGGGCACATAGAATCCTACAATCTCCCACTTGCCCAAGATTCATAGAATATTGATGCAAGTAGTAAATGACGCCTAACAACGGTTTACTACCCTTAATACGCATGACTTATGGCCATTCAATAACATCATCCCATTCAAGTACCCTACTTGAAATGATTTAGGTGAATCAATCATCTATCCTTTTGTTACAGATGTCATGTTAAATCCAAGGACACAGAATGATCATTCCTTGTTGATTTAACTTAATCAGGCCTTAGACATCTAACTCTCAACGAATAAGAGGAACAAATTCCATCTTGACTACATACGTTTCTCACAAACACCTCGTGTTATACCTGAACATACCCTTATATACCGTCCACTATTTCAGGACAGTGAAGAATTAGCTCAAGGTATAATACTTAGTGAATATCAAAACCCAATATGTATCTCAGGTCGGAGGATACCAAATGATATTCGCCTTTACTCAAATTTACTTATGATCAATCGATAAGATTCCATGTAGTAAAATTTGAGATGCGGGTTAGTCCAATATTTGTATCCCACAAATATCTATAAACCTTGGTAGCAACTCATTGCTCTATATTCATCCTTATGAATATCAACCAATCCAAGTTCATAATAGTCTTACCCTCACACTTGTTCCCACAAGTGTGATCGACTACGGACATTTAGAGTAAATAATTTACTCATGGATTAAACATGCTAAATTGGAACATTAATTGAAACATTATAACCAAATAATTTCACTCAAATAATAAAGAGTTCCACATATTCAAATACAAAATTTGATCAAGTCCAATCACTAGAATATCGAAGTCCTAAGGCATAGGTATGACTTTCATGCTTTGCTCTTTCGAGGAACTTCGTGAGTGGATCCGCAATATTTTTGATCAAAGTGAACTTTGCGAATACATACCTTTCCCTTTTCAACTTCATCCCTTATGTAGTTGAATCTCCGCTCATTGTGCCTAATCTTTTGATGTGCACGGGGTTCTTTGATTTGAGCAATCATACCCTCGTTATCACAAAAGATTTCTAAGGGGTCTTGAATGGTAGAGACCACTCTTAGATCGGTGATAAACCTTTTATTCATGCAGCTTCCCATGCTGCTAATGAGGCGGCTATGTATTCGAATTCTGTAGTGGACAACGCTACCCTATTCATAATGGAGACGTACCCGATTGTGATCGAGAATAATCTCGATCAGTTTGGAAACTAGCATTCGTGTAACCCTTTACAACTAGTTCCTCCTCATCAGATTTGTGTATTAGAAACATATCCTTAGTCTTCCTAAGGTATTCCAATATTCTTTCAACAGCCATCCAATGGGTGTTACACGGATTCTGCTGATATCTACTTGTCATGCTTAACGCGCATGACATGTCCAGTCTAGTGCATATTATCGCATACATGACGGATCCTATAGCAGACGCATATGGGATGTCCTTCATACGATGTTGCTCATCCTTTGAGCTTGGACATTGAGATGCACTCAATATTGTCCCTCTTTGAATAGGTACCATACCTTTCTTAGAGTTTTCCATCTTGAACCTTTTCAAGATTTTATCAATGTATGCACTTTGGTTTAACCCTATCAACCGCCTCGATCTATCCCTATAGATCTTTATTTCCAAAATATATATGGTTTCACCGAGATCTTTTATGGAAAAACAACTTCCAAGCCAGGTTTTAACACCTTCCATGGTTGGAATGTCATTTCCAAAATGTAGTATGTCATCAACATACAATACTAAGATTGTGATTACACTCCCACTAGCCTTTTTATACACATGAGCCTTGTCAATATCTAAGTTTCCATGCATGTTTTGTTTTCTTCTCGAAAACCCACTTGCATCCAACCGGTTTGGAGTTAAGTGGAGTGTCAACCAATTCCTAAACTTGGTTGTCATACATGGATTGCATCTCTACGTTCATGGCTTCCAGCCATTTGTCACAATCCTAATTATGGTATGTACTTGGCTCATCGGAGTCAATCTCATAGCATCCATCCATGAAAGATCCATATATTTCAGGTGGAATGCTAACTCTACCAGATCTATGAACGTATTGTGTGTATCGATCAACCTCTTGATCATTATCAACAACCTCTTGTTGATAGCTAGTGTCAACCAAACGTGTATCGGCTTGTGGATCTTGATCCTCATCAAATTCCACTATTCTATGCGTCATTCCTTCCATAAGGAACTTGGCTTCCAAGAACTATGCCTTTTGAGCAATAAATACCTTTTGCTTTGTTGGATCAAAGAAGTAGTATCCTATACAGTCCTTTTGGATATCCAACAAATATACACTTAGTGAATCGACTTTCAGTTGGTTTGGGTGTTAAGCTTAACATAAGCTTCATAACCCATACTTTTAAATATGATGGCGATGGAACTATTCCATTTCATATTTAAAAAAGGCGTCGAATCCACTTTCTTGGTTTGGGCCATATTCAAAATACGAGCCTTGGAGAGTAGTGCGAAACCCCAAAATTATAGAGGTAGTGAGCTTATAGGCATCATAGGTCGAACCTTATCCAATAGGGTTCGATCTCCTTTCAGACACATCATTATATTATGGTGTTCTGTGAGGAGTAAGTTGTGAGACAATCTTACAACTTCCTGGATGATCCCCAAAAGTCTCACTTAGGTATTCACCTTCTCTATCTAAACGGAGAACTTTGGTAGTTCTATTGAGTTGATTTTCTACTTCATTCTTGAAGTTTTTGAACATTTCAAATTCTTCATGTTTATGTGCCATCAAGTACACATAACCATAGCGACTATAATCGTCGGTTAAGGTAATGAAGTAAGTTTCACCATACCTTGTCATTGTTTTAAAAGGACCTCATACATCCAAATGTATGACTCCTAATAAATCTTTTGCCCTCTCATTAGTACCACTAAAGGGCGTGTAGGTCATCTTACCTTGTAAACAAGATTCACACTTATCAAATGAACAATTTTCATTTGTTTTCAAAAGACCATTCTTTTAAAGTGTTTAAATCCGATTCTTGTTTATGTAACCAAGATGACAATGACAAGGATAAGAGTTACTTAAACCATTTTAATTCTCTTGGTACATGATGGGTATGATGTGTTATTATAGGACGAATCTTTATGAACCAATTCATAAATATCATTAGAAGGCATAGCCTTGAAATAATATACATCATCCATAGCAACATAAATACCATCATTTACAAACTTTAAATCATAACCATATCGTTTTAAAGGGAAACTTAAATCATGTTCCTAGTCAAACTAGGAGCATATAACATGTTTTGAAGAACAACTTCCAAACCTTTTGAAAGTTTCAAAACATAGTCTCCTTTCTTAAAGTGCTTATTTCTTTTGAACCCTCGCAACAGATTGCAAAAGTGAGTTCCACATGCGGTATCCAATTACCCATGTGCTTTGAGGAAATAACATTTAAGTCAATATGAATTATGAAGGTTGTGCTTGAGGTTTGCCCAGCATCCCTCTTATTTCTCAACTCATTGAGATAGGTTGGACAATTTCCTTTCAAATGACCTATCTCACCATACTCAAAGCATGGATCGTTTTTGGTTATCTTAGGCTTCATAAGCTTAGGTTTTGGAGGTTCCGCTTTCATCTTCCCTTTCCCTTTGCCTTTGATGTGCCCTCCTCCTTTGGCAACATTTGCCTTGGGATCGGGAATGTCCTCAACATCGTCGGGGTCGGGTTGGTTAGAAATAGGATCGTCAAGGACATTTGCCTTTGCTCTTGTTTGAGAACAATTCTTAAGTTTCGAGACTAGTCCATAAGGTTATTATGGTTCAGACGATCCCTCTCTAAAATAGATCTCAGTGATAGGATATGGACGGTCGGGGTGGTAGCATTATTGTTTGCGGTCATTCTACAAATTTTACAAAGTTCCTTTAGTATTTCTGAAAAATTTCATTTTAATTATTAATACCCTTTATGTCTCATAGACAATTAATAATTAAAATCTATAATCCAACGTTACATTCAAATAATGGTTAGGTGACCTTTATCCCATTATTCAAATTAACAAGGTAGTCAACATTTTGACAATTGCAACCTTTTGCAACTTCTAGCGGTATGGGATCGACTTTAAACATCATATGTAAAGTCGGCATGTTAATCCCATCAACACCATTTGGAAACCATATTTTAGGTGATCCATTCAACATGGTTTGCAAATCAAGTTACCCTACTTGCACACATATGTGAGTTTACCAACACAAGTGGTTAGGTGACCTTTATCCCACCAATGTGGTATTCCCACCTTAAGTCATAAGTTCCCTCAAAATGGTTAGGTGACCTTTATCCCATTAAGAGTTTCCAAATGACTTAAGTGTTGTGCAAAAGGATGGTGTTAAACTTGTTTGAAAAGGGATTTTTAGTTTTCATTAATTCTAGTTTTGAAAACTCTATGTACCTTGTATTTGCATGCTTTCAAATACAAGGTATCCTATGGTTCATTTTTAATAAAACCTCTTTTATTAAATCATCAATCCTTTTAATAACCTCTTATTAATTACTTAATGATTAAGAACCATAGATGCAAGGTATCTTATGGTTTATTTTTAATAAAACCTCTTTTATTAAATCATTAATCCTTTTAATAACCTCTTATTAATTACTTAATGATTAAAACCATAATTTTCAGCTTGTTAAGTTTGCTAATGAGTTTGTTATGCATATCCAAATATCAAACAACAATCATACAACAAACAACCAAACAAGCATAATATAAACAACCACAATGTGCATATGTGCATATGTGCATATGTGCATATGTGCATATGTGCATATGTGCATAACCATAGCATCTAAAGTGGTCCACACTTGTTTGCCATCACAAGTGTGGTCCATAGGTCTTTCCTAAGGGTCACAAACAATCACATGGAAAGCTTCCAAAAGCCTCCCACTTGAAACCACATCCAAAATGCTCCATGTTTCTCTTGTGACCTTCCTTTGTGCTTCCAATGTGTATGTCTTCATATTACAAGATATAAAGTCCTAATACAAGATATCTAGTAAAATGAAAATACACCTAATCTATTTATTACAACCCAATAATAAATAAATTACATTTTAAATAAAGCACAAATAACAAATAATACAACCCAATTGAATGAATGAATACAACCATCACAAATATCCAAACAATCACAAGGTCAATGGCTAGGTTATGCACTAAAACATCCAATGATCAAATCATCAAAATATATAATGAAACCCCACTTAAAACCTTCAAATTTCAGCCAACATAAACTGAAATTTTGGTTTTAAATATTGTCCAAACAATCAACATATCAACATACATATCTTTCAAGGTTTAATCACAAGCATGTGTAATGTAACCTTGAAAGTTGGGGTTTCAACAAGACATAATATTCCAGCCCAAAACAGCCTATAACATGTCTAATAACATCTTTTAAAACCTATTTCAAAAGATAAAACAAGCAAGTCATCCACATAACCGGCTCTTGATGCCATTGTTGGGTTTGTTAGAACACTAAAACATAGTTTAACCTTTTAAACTTTCAGAAAACGCAGCGGATGTTAAGGATTATAACAAGTTTATAATCTGAAAATTTTGTATTCTAAATGTAGTTTTAAGATGGAAAACAAAACCCAAAACAATAGGATCTTAAATATGTGAATGGACAAGCTATGAATCATACACAAATGTACATAAAATCACACAATATGACAGCCACAATGGGCTGTCAAACTACCTCCTTCCAGCAGCTTTAGGTCGACCAAATAAAAGGACTAGGAGCTGAAATATGATCAATAACTTCAAGCTTAGAAGTCCTCAAATGCCCACTCCCACAAGGCTCTAAGTAGGCATCTTGGTTACTTGGTTTTGGACATCAAAAACTCCAAAAGTAAGCTGCCAGCAGCCCTTCAATTTCGTGAAACTCCAGCAGCAAAATGGGAGGATAAAATGACCAAGATTCCAAGTAGAGGAACCCTCAAGTGTTTATACCCCAAGCTTGTATGCTAACACCTTCTTGTTAGGAAGAAATTACACCAAGAATAGCTCAAGACCAGCTCAAAAAAACTTCTAATCTGCTGCTGAAAAAAACCGTGAGTTTTAGAGGGGATTAGAGAGAGTTTTTGGTCTTGTGTTGCATGTATATATATTTGAGAATGAGAGCATCTTTTGACTAGTTGGTAGTGGTAGACAACAAATGCATGTGTGTGTTTCTCCAAGGCCAAGTTAGTGGAAGGCATGCATGTGGAAGACAATGGCATGTGAGTTCTCTTATCAAGAGAATAACACTTCACATGCACATGCATGCTTTCAATATGGACGGTTTTGTTTTTATAAAAGAGAGATCTCTTTTATAAAATTTAAACATTAACACACATGTATATATATTGCCTACTCTTTTAACTAATTTATACAATTAACCAATTAATTGTATAAGTAGTATACTCTCATTATTATTTGGTGTTATACAACTAATTTAAATAACACTTCAAATAATATTATTGAACAAAATATCCTAATAAATTGTTCCATCTCATATGCAACTTATTTAGAAAACCATTTTCTAAATTTGGTGTAAATATTTAATTGCATGATCATATCATCAATTAAATATTAATTGGTGTTTGCTAAGCTTGTTATTGGGTATAACCCATCATAACGTACTAACCACATCAATATTTTATGTGTCTTGGGCACATAGAATCCTATATATGGAACCCTTGAAAACGAGTATTGTGGAGGTATTAGTAGGGTTTGATATGCATTTTCGAAGTGGTATGTTACAAGTCCAATATTGATTGCCGATTTTTAGGGTTTACATGGTAGCAACGATCCGATGTGCGTGGTGGTGGTGGGCACTCTGGTGTGGTGTTGGTGGCTTTGTGATGGGGTGGTGGCGGTTGTTCGGTGGTTCTTATGACGGGTAGTGGTGTGGTGGTTATTTTTGGACTAAATTAGCAAATACGCTCAAACCACATGAACTAAAATAGCAATGTATTTAAAGAGTATATATTAAACTAGTTTTAGAAAACCCGTGTATTACACGGGTTGAGTAAATAAAATATTAATATAATAAAACTTATAAAAAATAAAATGATATTTTAAAATATGATATGATTGAAATTACGTATAAGTAAGTACTTTAAGAAATAAAACAGTGATATCAACATTTTATAACTTTGTTTTTAATTTTTTTTAAAAATAATATTTTGTTCTAAAACAAACCGTGTAAAAATATCGTTTTTTAAAATATTATATTATCATAACTCCTAAATTAAATTATTTTTGGTTTTTAAATAATTTACTTTTTAAAAATAGTAATTTTATATATATCATATTTTTAATAAAGTTTGATATTTTAGAAAAAAATATTACTTATAAAAATTTATTTATTTTGAAATAACATTAATAACAAATATTTTCTTAATTTATAAAAATATTTTAATCTAAAAAATGTTAAATAATATTATTAGTAATTAAGATAATTATTTAATATGAGATAGAGGCGGGAAAATTTTGGTGAATAGAATTGTGGTGGTGACACGTATCATGCCAAATTACTCTTTTATTATAATAGATAGATCAGGTTCAAAAAAAGAAAAATAAAAACATATATGTAAAATGACCAATATACCCCTACATTTAACGGAAATTTTGGATGGAGTTAATGGACTGGATGAATATGACAAGATTTGTAAACCACAGGGACCCAGATGCGAAAAAAAAACTATTGGATTAAAGTGACAATTTTCACCAAACCACAGGGACGAAAATAACAATTTACCCTTGATATAAATAAATCTAAAGGAGAAAAAAAACGTAATTTATGAGAATTAAAATGTTGTCCTTTCCTACTTCTATAGTTCGATGCAATGAGAATTATGTTTGTCATTAGCTCGAAAGACGGTGACGTGAAAAGCTTCCACTCGTAAGATAAAGAGGGATGATTACCCACTTTTTTCGAATAATTAGGTAGGACACTTGTTAACCAAAAAGAAAATACATATCAAAATCATATGACTAAGTATTCTAATAATATATACATATTAAAATCATGTAACTTTTAGTTATTTTTTATTCATCACTTATAAATAAATAATATTCTATCATAAAATAAGCAATAAATATTTATTACATTATCACTAAACACGAACCACGAACAAAGCACCCTAGGTGGCCAACATCCTAAAAATGACAACCAATGAAAAGTCCGTCGGCATAGTATAAGAAACAATTGAAAAAATATTAGTGGCCATTAATTATCCAACTATCATTATCTTAAAAAGTAAACAATTACCTGTCTATTTAATTCTTAAACCACTGAATGTTATGATATGTAAAAAATGATCAACTCGAAGTAATGATTGTCACAAATTATAATAGGCTATATATATCCAATTTCAGATTGTATTTGAAAGTCTGAAACCATGCTAACGGGCTTGTAGCATAATGATATTATAGTTTAATGAAAATGTTCATTTTCAAGTGGAGTTTTTATGATAAATATTGATATAGATTTAAAAGTGTAAGTGTATGAGTTAGCCGTTGTAAAAAAATATTTAAAAGCATGCTAAACAATATTTAGTATAATATGTCTCCACAAGAAAAAGTGTGACGATACGCACCATGGAAATAAAAATAGTTGACATCTGGCTAGTAAAGTAGATATAACTTGATTGTAGGTATATGCAAGAAACACACTTTTATTTAGTAATCACAATATTGCTCCTCTACATTTCCCTTTTGAACCTCCCTCGGTTGAAATAATCTTCTGATCGATCACATATGCATGTTTTGATACTAGTTGAAGCACGTAATCAGGCTAGAACACCTTTAAGAAAGTCGTAAAACACAATTTTGAGAAATTCAGCATGGCTCTTCAACGCATTTTAATTTCTGGAAGAGTCAAAATGACGATAAAAACCTAGAATCTGCTTCTGATCGATCACATATGCATGTTTTGATACTAGTTGAAGCACGTAATCAGGCTAGAACACCTTTAAGAAAGTCGTAAAACACAATTTTGAGAAATTCAGCATGGCTCTTCAACGCATTTTAATTTCTGGAAGAGTCAAAATGACGATAAAAACCTAGAATCTGCTTTGTATCCTAGAGCTTGTACCGTGAGCATCCTAATTAGATTCAAAATTAAAAACAAAAGAGGTGGTTGCCTACCCTTTTTTTTCTCGATTAAGAAACAAATGAAACAAATAGAACAACTTAACACCTCTAATGATCATATAGCTAGAAGATTAGGCTAACAGTCTAGACATGTTGTATATCAGTATTATTAAGATATCATCTATTATTATATTACACAATATATACCACCTTAAAAGACAAAGTTAGTGTTGTGTTCTTTTCGGGAGAACGAGCTTCCAATCATTTAAGAGCGTTAATGGGTGGTTAATTTACACGTGGTAGTATTATCTAATTATCTACTTTTAACTTTTAAATTGAGACTACAGGTTAAAATTATATGTTTTAATTAAACTAGACATCGCGAGTAGAACTTGAAACAAATTTTGTTCTTTTAACAATTTCCTTGATATGTAAGAGAAAAAACTATATCTAAATGGGCAAATTATAATGAGTTAAATGAGTTATGGCATAGATGTAAATAGGATTCGGTTAATGGCTTTAATGTAATTATATCAACACATGAATTATATGTTAGGAAATATTTGCTGAGGTGATGATGGTCACTTGAAACCAACTAGAAACAAAAGTGAAAGGATTTTAGGATTTCATCATTTCATTTAAAAGCGTACAAGAAGTCAAGAACTTTTGATTTAAAGTGATTGCTGGAATTGTAAAACCAAAATGTTAAATGGGCTTGGAGACCCATAATGGAAAGTCAGTCTCATGGGTTCAGTACTTCAATTGGGAGTTCGATAGCAGAATCGAAAAAGGGGGGTTTTGGGGGTATTTGACAGTAGTTTTGCGCAGAAAAAAAAGCCCACACACAAGGGAATCAACCGCATCAAGATTAAAAGGTCTAATTACAAGTATGAGCCGTAAAATCATCCGTAATTATTCTCTGGTGTAGAGTTGGTAATAAAATCATGTTTAACTTGTTTATTATTTGTTGTAGATCTAATATTTGGTTTATTGATCATCTCTCATTATTTATATGTTTGTTATGTTCATTTATTGAATAAGTTTTTCAATTTGTCTGATTTATTATTCATTAAATTATTAGTATTTGCATTATGTTTTTTTGAATGACCAACAAACACCTTAGACCCATTCATCCGGGTAAACTCATTGGATAAAAACCACTTACGCCCGTAAACACAAACAACCCATCATTCGAAGAGAATTTCACCACTTAAAGACTCGCCATGGTAAAACCTCTGGTCATATAAAACATATTGCATTAAGTGAGACTCGAATACATAACCTTTACTTTGAAAAACCATGAGATATTTCCTCCCAAACCAACTAATCTGAGGCTCATTGCCTAGTGTTTGCATTATTAATCATTGATTTGATTAAGGTATTATCATAACTGATAGAGAAAATTGTAAAAATAGTCCTTGTGATTCGATCATATTGCAAGTTTAGTCCCCAGATTTTAAAAATTACAAATTTAGTCCAAACATTTGAAAGTTTGTTGCAAACTTAGTCTCTACCATTACTGTCCGTTAGTTTTTAACCATCTGCGGACTAAATATGAAATATGGTCAAACCATAGGGACCAATTACGCAATTTTCTCAAAATTAAAAAATATATATAAAAATTAAAAATTAAAATTTAAAAGATTCAAATAAACGTTAATAAATAAATTCAACAATCGTTAAGAAATAAAGGTTAAAAAATTTAACCAAATTTAAAAAGTAAATAAAAGTAACAATAAAGTGCATATAAAAATATAAAAGGAGAAAATGAGAAGTATGCTTAATTTTTTTATTATAGTTAAGTTCATATGTCATGTTTAAATCGAAGAATACAAAAATCTTGTGAAAGTATATATCCAAAAACGAAAAATGAAATCGAACCGTTTCCTTTAACTTTAATATGATTTTTTTAATATTTATTTTGAATTTTATAAATGTTTATTCGATTGTATTTTTAACTTTTATTTGGTTTTATGTATAACTTTTTACTTTAATCACATACTTTTTTTCAATACTTCTCGCTTTCTTTTTTTACATATGTTTTATTTTTACTTTTATTTAGTTTTGAATTAGATTTGATTTTTAGCCTTTATTTTATTTTTTAAAAATTATTAAAATTTATTATTGATGTTTATTTGAATTTCTTTTGTTTGATTTTAATTTCTTTTAAATTTTATTTGATTTCCAAATTTTTTTTAATTTTTGGAGCAAATTGCACAATTAGTCCTTATGGTTTGATCGTATTGCATATTTAGTCCACAAATCGTTTAAAAACTAACGGAAACTAACGATGAAGACTAAATTTGCAACAAACTTCTAAATGTTTGGACTAAATTTACAATTTTTAAATCTGGGGATCAAACTTGCAATATGATCAAATCACAGGAACTATTTTTATAATTTTCTCTAACTGATATTATTAAAGACCTAAATAGGTTTTGTCTTTAGTTATTTTTACTATCCAATTTACATAATCCGTTATCTAATAGGTAATCATGTATAATGCTAATTTTAAAAGGGTTAATGACTCAAATAACAAAATGCATACACACATGTCAAAATGGGTCATGTTAAATTCAGGATCAAAACTGGTTTGGGTCGGTATCGATGCTTTATAAAGATTATAAATGAGTCAGATCGACAAGCTACTAAAACTAACATTAATGCTTATTATAAGAACAAGACGACTAAAATGGGTCACATATCATAAATAGAAAAACTTACCTTCATCCATCCTTCTCATCCTACTCATCACTGTCCTCATTTAACAAATATATAAACACCTTTAACGTACGTTCTACAAGTTCATCAATTTGACGTTGAAGAACCATGGTGAGTGCATTTGACAACTAGAACATAAAGATAGATAAAAGTTTGATTATAATATAATATACATTGTAATTAAACGTATATAAATAAAAGCGTATAAAAACTACTTACAATATGTTCTTTGTGGTTAATCACAAAAACATATAAAACAATAAAAAGAAGTCCCGAAAAATGACAATCCAAAATTATCTCTAATAGATTATTTTTTGATAACTTTAAACTAAAAAGTTTATAGATCTTAATGAATGCATAGAAATGTATAACAAAAAAATATTAAATTGAACTAAAAAATGACAACTAATTAGTTATCTTGAAGATCTGTTTGGTTTAGTATCTTGAAAGAACTGTAAATGACTTGATTATAGCTAGAGAGGAGAAAAAAAAGAAAGAAAAAACTTGAATCTGGGAGATGCAATGAAGTTGCAAGTAGAAAAAACTTGAATCTGGGAGATGCAATGAAGTTGCAAGTCACGTAACACTTTAAATGAATATTTAGTATGAATTAGAGTTAAATGTTAAAATATAGATAAGAAATAATTTTTTTAATAATCAAATTTTCAAAATTTAAATTTCTTTTGTGAAAAATACATTCGATGTTTAGAGCTTACGATATTGTTTATTTTTAGGAGGCAATGTTTCATATTACTATACCTTGAAAATTAGAACAGTGGAGTTTTCTACCGGCCTTTTGCACCCTTTAAATTTAATATTTTACACTTTAATATCTTTTAAAAACTTGTCAAAAGGACTACTTTTGTAATATAATTAAAAGATGAATTTTGTAATTTACTAGTTATTGAAATCCATCCCCCACCCCTTTGGGTTGCTCTTGCTCATGGTCTAGTTTGAAACCTTGAAAATGTCCAAACCCATCATCGGTTTTGTTTCACGTTTAATTTTTCAAAATTTTAGAAGTCGGTTTAATAATTTTCATACCGCACTGGTTAGTTTGGCTTGGAGTTTAGACCAAATATTGTTTATAAATAAGCGGACTAAACAATTATGTATTTGACTATGCAATTTTTTAATTTCAATCATAAGTATCACCAATAATTTCCTTAGATTACATTAGTTAATAATTGTTATTCAACATGACCCCACACTATGGACTACCATAAATAAGCCGACTAAACAATTACGTATTTGACGTTTCTTGGAGTTTAAATCAAAAATATATATAATGACCTTAAAAATATGATTGAAATTGACTCAAATATACATTAAACAATTAAAAAATTAAATCAATTATAAATTACATGATTGGATAGTGGTGATTTTTACGGTTTTCAATTATAAATATGGTTTTCATTTGATCCTCTCCTATACATACATACATACATACATACATACATACATACATACATACATACATACATACATACATACATACATACATACATACATACATACATACATACATACATACATACATACATACATACATACATACATACATACATACATACATACATACATACATACATACATACATACATACATACATACATACATACATACATACATACATACATACATACATACATACATACATACATACATACATACATACATACATACATACATACATACATACATACATACATACATACATACATACATACATACATACATACATACATACATACATACATACATACATACATACATACATACATACATACATACATACATACATACATACATACATACATACATACATACATACATACATACATACATACATACATACATACATACATACATACATACATACATACATACATACATACATACATACATACATACATACATACATACATACATACATACATACATACATACATACATACATACATACATACATACATACATACATACATACATACATACATACATACATACATACATACATACATACATACATACATACATACATACATACATACATACATACATACATACATACATACATACATACATACATACATACATACATACATACATACATACATACATACATACATACATACATACATACATACATACATACATACATACATACATACATACATACATACATACATACATACATACATACATACATACATACATACATACATACATACATACATACATACATACATACATACATACATACATACATACATACATACATACATACATACATACATACATACATACATACATACATACATACATACATACATACATACATACATACATACATACATACATACATACATACATACATACATACATACATACATACATACATACATACATACATACATACATACATACATACATACATACATACATACATACATACATACATACATACATACATACATACATACATACATACATACATACATACATACATACATACATACATACATACATACATACATACATACATACTACATACATACATACATACATACATACATACATACATACATACATACATACATACATACATACATACATACATACATACATACATACATACATACATACATACATACATACATACATACATACATACATACATACATACATACATACATACATACATACATACATACATACATACATACACACACACACACACAGATATATATATATATATATATATATATATATATATATATATATATATATTGTGTGTGTGTATACTAGCGTTAGACCCGCGCTTTGATTTGAAGCGTATAAAATAACGTCATAATTATAATTTTTGGGATTATCATGATTTGGGTGAGTTCAACTATATATGCACTCGAATTATCGCTACACATGCTTTAATGATTCATCATTATATTCATGATACAGTTATCGAACATTAAATTGTTATTGATACAATATCAATACTAATACACGACATTATATTGTAACTAATATAATAACTGAAATATTATAGTTGTTGTTATTGTTATTAACCTTATAATAATAATTAGTAGTAGTAGTAATAGTATTAATACAATAATATTTATTATTATTGTAATTATTTTTTGAAATGTATTAAATAATATGTCAATAGCTAACATATTTTAAATAAATATTTAAATTATTAAACTTACAATATGCCTTAGAAAATATTAGTATTATTTTTATTATAAATATGAAAATATATAATAGTTGGATACTTAATGTAAGGCCCCGTTCCCGAGCACCTCACAGTTGGTCATTCATGGCTTCATAGATACATACTAATATACGTTTCATTAAATAAGCAGCGGAATTACATTTAATAAAAGCCATTCATTTTCCTTATAACTACTGTTGTTAAGTAATACAATGTTTTTTTCACGAGTTATAAAAGGATTGTTTAATTGCATTACGAAACAACAATAGAATCAAAATACAAATGGATGTCAGTCTTGTCTCGCCGAGTAGCTTCACCCTCGTGCCATCCTCAGCAACATTTACCTGCCAACTGAAAATCTATAAAAGTCAGCGTTGCTGAGTGAGTTCTAGTTTTAAAAGTATTAAAATATCTTGTGTATTGTATATATATGAAAATACTCTTTTTGTAAAATACATCTCTTACTCTTGTACGTGAGCACGCTCTCTTTCTTTACTGTATGCCTTGTTTATTTCGTACTCTTTTAACTTTATCTTTCACTGTCTATGTGGACCAATGAGCAATACCCTAAACTATATGCGCGGAGAAACTGGTGCTGGGCCCCTCCAATCTATGGTCTGAATTACTATATACGAGGCTGGCACAGTCTCCTAGGGCATGCTACAAAGTTCCGCCAATCTCAATTGATTGACCCCGTGTACATAAGGGGTAGCTAACCCGTATCACAGTTGAGCTAACGACAACATGGTCGTGCACCTCCTATATGCTTGCAAGACTTGTTAACTCTTTAATTAAGTTCTACTTCTCTTTGTTATTTCTCCTTCACTATGTTAAAGATAATATTTGCATTTATGATCATAGGCACACCACATAAGTCACACAATAATAATCACTATGATCATAGGAACAACTTATAATAATGCAAATATAATAACAATTAAAAACCCTAAGTCAAACTTAGGTCAAACTCTAATGATTCTGTTTTACTCAAAATTTCAGAAATTATTCTAAGTGTTCTAGACGCATGAGCACTATGCAGGCGCATGAGGCCTGTTCAGGCGCATGGGCACTATTTGGGCATTTCAACACTTAGGCGTTTGGGGCATCCCAGACGCATGGGCACTATTCGGACGTTTGGACCATACTTAGGCGTCTGAGCCTAAATCCTAGACTCATGGGCTACTGTTCAGACGCATGGGCTTTCACTTAGATTTTCTAAGGTATTTTATAGACAACTGTTTGGGCAGTTGGGCCCTGTTTAGGCGTATGGGCTAACTTAGAACTTTCTAAGGCAAATTATATGCGGTTGGGGTACTGTTCAGGTGGTTGGGGGTACTGTTTGGGCGCATGGCCCTACTTAGAACATTTCTTAGGTTATTCTGGGCGCATGAGCCCTATTTGGACGCATGGCCGACCTGTTGAACATATTTCTAGATTATTTCCAATCCAAGCATCATTATATCCTATTCTAAACTTGTTACACCCATTATGAACCTTAAACGAACATCTACAACTATAGAACATCATCATACAAGCATACATACGTACGGTATATGCATAATAGTTGTAAAAAGGTTTTGCATACATTTTCAGCCCCATAAAACTTTTAAAATAAGAGTATCCGGGGTCTAGAACTCACCTTTGCTACTCTCAAGTCTCAACTCCAAGTCTTGAACTTCCCAAAGGATTCAAACCCCTAGAAACCCACCAAACACACATTCAAACACATATAAACACATATAAGCACATAACCAAGGCTAATTCTAACCAAGAACAACTTAAAAACACTAAATCTTTATCTTAACTTCGACTTCTTCTTCTTGTTCTTAAATATCCAATAGCTTCTACTATTTCTCTCTTCTTTTCTTCTTTTGGTCGACAAAAGAAGCAGATGGAAAAAGGTTGAGGGCGGCCATGCCCATATATATTATATTATTTAACTTTTGTACCATTTTACATTTTGGCCCCCTTCACTTGTGCTCCTTTTCGTTTTATGAAATATACTTTTATTTCTATCTTACTTTAACAAAGTTTCGGGTGTTACAAGTGTACCCCCTTAAAGAGGTTTCGTCCCCGAAACCTGTCACCCTTCGAATAGTTGTGGGTAATGTTGTCTCATTTCTTCTTCAGTCTCCCACATAGACTCGGAACCCTTCCTGTGCGTCCACTGTACTCGTACAAGTGGAACCACTTTATTCCCTAGCCTCTTCTCCTTTCGATCAATGATCGCCACTGGCTGCTCTATATAATTGAGTCGTTCATCCACCTCGATATCCTCCAGTGGTATAACCATGTCTTCATCAGCTAAGCACTTTCTCAGATGGGATACATGGAATATGGGATGAATTCCACTTAACTCACCCGACAATTCAAGTCGATAGGCCACCTCTCCTACTAGTACGATGATTTGGAAAGGCCCTATATATCTCGGGCTTAGCTTACCTCGCTTTCTGAATCAGATGATCCCCTTCCAAGGTGAGACCTTTAACATAACTCGGTCGCCAACCTTGAATTCTATCGGTCTACGCCTTTTGTCAGCATACGACTTTTGTCTATCTTTTGCCGCCTTCATAAAGGCTCTGATCTTTTCCAGCTTCTCAGTCGTAGCCTCGATCACCTCGACACCTCCCAATTCTTTCTGCCCAATATCTCCCCAACATACGGGCGTCCTACATCTTCTACCATATAGCATCTCATATGGTGGCATGCCAATACTGGCATGATAACTATTGTTGTATGAGAATTCTGCTAAGGGTAAGTGATCATCTCAGCTTCTTTCAAAATCAATCACGCACGCTCGAAGCATGTCCTCTAGGGTCTGGATCGTCCTTTCAGACTGACCGTCTATCTGCGGATGATAAGCCGTGTTAATGTGTAGCCTCGTCCCCATGGCATCATGGAATCTCTTCCAAAACTTCGATGTGAATCAGGTGTCACGATCCGATACAATAGACACCGGTACACCATGATGAGCTACAATCTCTTTAATGAACAGATCCGCCAGTCTGTCGGATAAATACGTCTCGCGGATTGGCAGGAAGTGAGCACTCTTGGTTAGGTGATCAACAGTCACCCAGATAGCATCGTACCCCCTAGTCGTGCGGGGTAACTTCGTAATGAAGTCCATGGTGATGTGCTCCCACTTCCATTCGGGTATATCCAACGGTTGGATCTTCCCGTAGGGCTTCTGATGTTCTGCCTTCACTTGCAAGCAAGTAAGGCACTTACTCACATACTCCACCACGTCACGTTTCATACCCGACCACCAGTAGTCTTTCTTCATGTCTTGATACATCTTGGTGGCACCAGGATGAATGGAGGATCGAGTCTTGTGAGCTTCATCCATGATTCACCCTCGTAGATCTCCATAACGAGGGAACCACATTCGTCCAAAAGCGGGTCTTAACCCCGTGGGTGTTTTCTCCCAGTTCCGCGACTAGACATCTCATTCATTCAGAGTTGAGGCGATCTTCTTTCATTGCCTCATTCTAAAATTCCTTCACTTGAGTCATCATGTCCGAGGTCATCACTAACTGGTATGTCTTCACCCGAATCGGTTCGGTCTCTCTTTTCGGCTGAGGGCATCGAGCACCACGTTGGCCTTGGCTGGATGGTAGTGGATCTCGCAGTCATAATCTTTGATGAGCTCTAACCACCTTCTCTGCCTCATGTTGAGATTCTTCTGCTCAAAGAAGTACTTTAAGCTCTTATGGTCGGTGAAGATCATGCACTTTGTACCGTATAAGTAGTGCCTCCAAATCTTCAACGCGAAAACCACAGCCGCTAACTCCAGATCATGGGTAGGGTAGTTGACTTCATGGGTCTTCAACTGTCGGGATGCGTAGGCTATTACTGTGACACCCTACACATATCCCACATCGGCCGTGGATAGGAGAGATTCCTGGTTCATAAGGAATGTCTGGCCTCTAATATCAACAACGCGTTTTGGGCGTATTGGCTGTGGATGAGAGGAGAAATCCACAGTTAAGCGTGCTCATGTGGGAGCAATCCAGGGATGGGTGACCTCCCTGGAAAGTTTTCATCCAGGCAACCAAAAGCAAATCCGTGAGCTCCTCGTGGGCGAAGCGGACAATATTGTTGGTGTGAGAGGCCGGGTGTTACAGAATGGTATCAGAGCCACTCCTGTGCCGTTTGGGGTGTGGGACATACCTCACCAAGGATGGTGACTTCTCGGGCTCATCGAGGACGATGAGTCCAAACAGGGGGTGCTTGTGACACCCTACACATATCCCACATCAGCCGTGGACAGGAGAGATTCCTGGTTCATAAGGAATGTCTGGCCTCTAATATCAACAACGCGTTTTGGGCGTATTGGCTGTGGATGAGAGGAGAACTCCACAGTTAAGCGTGCTCAGGTGGGAGCAATCCAGGGATGGGTGACCTCCCTGGAAAGTTTTCACCCGGGCAACCAAAAGCAAATCCGTGAGCTCCTCGTGGGCGAAGCGGACAATATTGTTGGTGTGAGAGGCCGGGTGTTACAATTACCCTTCCACGTTGCATTAACACGCAACCTAGCCTAGAATAAGATGCATCCGAATACACCATTAAGTCTTCACTTCTCTCGGGTAATGTCAAGACAGGAGCTTGTGTTAATCTCGTCTTCTACTCCTCAAAAGCACTCTCCTGTTTTGGACCCCACATGAACTTTACATCCTTTCGAGTCAACTTTGTCAAAGGTGAGGCTATCTTGGAGAAGTCTTGAATAAATCTCCTGTAGTAGCCCGCCAACCCCAAGAAGTTACAAATCTCGGATGGCGTCTTTGGTGACTTCCATTGCATCACCGCCTCCACCTTTGCTGGGTCTACCATTATTCCTTCAGCATTAACGACATGACCCAAAAATTGAACCTCGCGCAACCAAAAAGCACACTTGGAGAATTGGGCATACAACTTCTTTATCCTAAATGTCTCCAATACCTCGCGTATGTGGCCGGCATGTTCTTCCTCGCTCCTAGAATAAATCAGGATATCATCATAAATACTATCACTGATTTATCTAACATTGGCCGACACACTCGGTTCATTAAATCCATAAAGGCAGCTGGCACGTTAGTTAATCCGAAAGACATAACGAGAAACTCATAGTGTCCATAACGCGTGCGAAAAGCTGTTTTAGGAATGTCTTGCTCTTTCACCTTCAGTTGATGATAGCCAGATTGAAGGTCTATCCTCAAAAACCAACTAGCACCTTGGAGCTGATCGAACAAGTCATCGATCCTTGGTAACGGATACCGATTCTTCACCGTCAACTTATTCAGCTCTCGGTAGTGGATGCACATCCTCATACTACCATCCTTTTTCTTTACAAACAATACCGGAGCACCCCATGGAGAGATACTCGATCGAATGAATCCCATCAGCTCCTGCAATTGTTCCATGAGTTCCTTCATCTCAGTTGGAGCTAATCGATACGGTGCTTTGGCAACGGGTTGAGCACTGGGTATCAAATCGATTTTGAACTCAATTTCGCAATCCGGTGGCACGCGGGGTAAATCTTCCGGGAATACATCCGAAAAGTCACACACCACTGGTACATCGGACAGTTGTGGTGTTGACGTGTCCACATCCTTCACATAGGCCAGATAGGCACTACACCCACGTCTCATGCATTTTCCCGCCACCGCCATTGAAATCACCTTCGGGATCATAGTAACGCGATCTCCATAAATCGTCACCAAAATCCCATCGCGCGCAACTAGTCAAATCATCTTCTTGCAACATACAATGTTTGTTTCATAGGTTGCTAACCAGTCCATTCCTAGTACTACATCAAATCCACCTAGGGCTATCACATGTAACCTAGCAGCAAACCTATGGCCTTCTAGTTCTATGGCACAGTCCCCTATCATGTCGGTAATTCTAGTGGTCTTACCAATAGCAGTTTCTACATTGAATGACTCACTAATACTTCTACTACTAGCAGACAACTTAGCACAGAAAGTAGTAGAAATAAAACTCCTACTAGCACCAGACTCAAACAATAAAAATGCACAAGTTTGATTTACTAGGAACATACCTGACACAACATCGGGATCCACTCTGGCTTCCTCCTGGGTCATGGTGTAAGCTCTAGCACTTACCCTCTGCTCTCCTTCCTCCGGATTCTTCTTCGCTCCAGAGCTCTCCGCCCTTGGCTTCTTGCAGTCTTTGGTCGCGTGGCCCTCCCCGCCACAGTTATAACACTTCAGCACCCTACAGTCTCAAGCGATGTGGCCAGGCTTGCCACACCTGAAGCATACATTCAACCCCATTCTACACTCGCCGGTATGCTCCTTTCCACATTTCTCACACTTCTTCAACCTTAAGCTTGAAGACACCCTATGGTCATCCACCTTCACCCTCTTATGGTTTGGAGTGAAACCACCACGTCCAAACCTCTTCCCACTCCAGCTTTTGTCACCACCACCCGTCCTCTTCACCTCTACCACTGCCTCCTCCCTTTCGTCGTACAGTTTTCCTGCCAAGTCCACCACCGATCGAAAGGTGCCTGGCTGAACAGCGATCAGATGCCTGCGAATATCAACCTGTAGTCCCTGGATGTACCTCTTGGTCTTCCTTGACACCGGTGTCACCTGATCCGGTACCAGCCTCGCCATTTCATTGAATTTGGTGGTGTACTGCTTGTGGGTCATGGTTCCCGCCTCAAGTTGCAGGAACTCCCTCTCGATCCTGTCGAGCACTCTGTGAGGACAGAATTCCTCAATCATTAGTTGCTTCAGCTCCTTCCATCGCATCTTCACGATGGCTCTGGCACCCTCACCTTGGACAATGTTGTCCCACCAACACAATGCTGAGTCAATAAAAGAGTGAGTCGCGAACTTCACCTTCTGGTCTTCACGACACTCACTGATCTCCAACACTGCCTCCATCTCCCTCACCCAGCGGTGAGTAGCAGCAACATTGCCATTGCCATCGAAAGTCGGGGGCTTGCACCTCTGGAATACCCCATAACTACATCCCTTGGTTGTCACCCCCACTACATCATCCTCCTCTTCGTCAGACAATATAGTCTCAGGCTCCGGTCATTCCTCCTCCCCTTTCCTTCCCTTGCCTGTGGACCCCTTCTTATTCTCCTTCTCCTTTCTCTTCTCGCTCCTCACAGCCCAGATGACTTCGGTCACCATAGACGGTAAGACTGTCTGCATGACCTGGTGCACTTCATCAGCAATTGCCTCCCTAGCTGAGGCATTCAGGCTAGCATTCTCATTCTCCTCACTTCAACCATGAACCTCAGGGTTCTCATGAGTCATCTCAGGAGCCTTAGCACTACTCCTAGTCACATGCGGCCGACCTCTTCCTCTAGAAGCCTTAGAAGATTTCTATCCAGCCATTTCCTAATGCTATAAGATTCAAACACTAAAACAGTCATTCAAGGGAACAACTCAGTTTATGTCAAGTATAGTGAGTCCCTAATTACAGTGGCCAGTTGTGATTAGCCACTTACTTTACTCCACACCCTAAGCATTCCATGTCCTGACTACATCAGTATCTAAATCTACTAAGAACACATAAGTCAAATAGCATACGCATATAATACCGGTTAACATTCATAAAAGACATACTTGATGGCACGTAGCTACTCGGGCTGACATCCCTTTATTCATCCCATTTTCAGTTTAAGTATAAGTTTTTGAAAATATTTTACCCAATTCACTTAAACTATGGCTCTGATACCAACTTGTAAGGCCCCATTCCCGAGCACCTCACAGTTGGTCATTCATGGCCTCATAGATACATATTAATATACGTTTCATTAAATAAGCAGCGGAATTACATTTAACAAAAGCCATTCATTTTCCTTATAACTACAATTGTTAAGCAATACAATTTTTTTTTCATGAGTTACAAAAGGATTGTTTAATTGCATTACGAAACAACAATATAATCAAAATACAAATAGATGTCAGTCTTGTCTCGCCGAGTAGCTTCACCCTCGTGCCATCCTCAGCAACATTTACCTGCCAACTGAAAATGTATAAAAGTCAGCGTTGCTGAGTGAGTTCTAGTTTTAAAAGTATTAAAATACCTTATGTATTGTATATATATGAAAATACTCTTTTTGTAAAATACATCTCTTACTCTTGTATGTGAGCAAGCATTAACTATACAACAAGGTAAGACTCTCTTTCTTTACTATATGCCTTGTTTATTTCATAATCTTTTAACTTTATCTTTCACTGCCTATGTGGACCAATGAGCAATACCCTAAACTATATGCGCGGAGAAACTGGTGCTGGGCCCCTCCAGTCTATGGTCTAAATTATTGTATTCGAGGTTGGCCCGGTCACCTAGGGCATGCTATAAAAATCCGCCAATCTCAATTGATTGACCCCGTATGCATAAGGAGTAGCTAACCCGCATCACAGTTGAGCTAACGACAACATGGACGTGCACCTCCTATATGCTTGCAAGACTTGTTAACTCTTTAATTAAGTTCCACTTCCCTTTGTTATTTTTCCTTCACTATGTTAAAGATAATATTTGCATTTATGATCATAGGCACACCATATATGTCACACAATAATAATCACTATGATCATAGGAAAAACTTATAATAATGCAAATATAATAACAATTAAAAACCCTAAGTCAAACTTGGGTCAAACTCTAATGATTCTGTTTTACTCAAAATTTCAGAAATTATTCTAAGTGTTCTAAACACATGAGCACTATGCATGCGCATGAGGCCTATTCAGGCGCATGGGCACTATTTAGGAGTTTCAACACTTAGGCGTTTGGGCCATCCTAGACGCATGGGCACTATTCAGACGTTTGGACCATACTTAGGCGTCTGAGCCTAAATCCTAGACGCATGGGCTACTGTTAGGACGCATGGGCTTTCTTAGATTTTTTAAGGTATTTTCTAGACGGTTGAGACACTGTTTGGGCGGTTGGGCCCTGTTTAGGCATATGGGCTAACTTAGAACTTTCTAAGGCAAATCCTAGGCGTTTGGGGTACTATTCAGGTGGTTGGGGTACTGTTTGGCGCATGGCCCTACTTAGAACATTTCTAAGGTTATTCTGGGCGCATGAGCCCTATTTGGACGCATGGCCAACCTGTTGAACATATTTCAAGGTTATTTCCAATCCAAGCATCATTATAACCTATCCTAAACTTGTTACACCCATTATGAACCTTAAACAAACATCTACAACTATAGAACATCATCATACAAGCATACATACGTATGGTATATGCATAATAGTTGTAAAAAGGTTTTGCATACATTTTCAGCCCCATAAAACTTTTAAAATAAGAGAAACCGGGATCTAGAACTCACCTTTGCTACTCTCAAGTCTCAACTCTAAGTCTTGAACTTCTCAAAGCATTCAAACACCTAGAAACCCACCAAAGACACATTCGAACACATATAAACACATATAAGCACATAACCGAGGCTAATTCTAGCCAAGAACAACTTCAAAACACTAAATCTTTATCTTAACTTCGACTTCTTGTTCTTGTTCTTCAAATATCCAAGAGCTTCTACTCTTTCTCTCTTCTTTTCTTCTTTTGGTAGACAAATGAAGCAGATGGAAAAAGATTGATATGAGCAGCCATGCCCATTTATATTATATTATTTTACTTTTGTACTATTTTACACTTTGGCCCCCTTCAGTTGTGCTCCTTTTCCTTTTATGAAATATACTTTTATTTCTATCTTATTTTAACAAAGTTTTGGATGTTACACTTAAATATTTAAATAAAATAATATTTATTTAAATAGTAATTAGTTATAAATATAATTAGTATATATAAATTTACATATCAATTTATAGTATCATAAATAAAATAAAATTTAATAAAATTAAATAATATCATATTATAAAGTAATGTATCAATAATTGTATTAAGAAATATATTTATTAGAAGAAGTTAATTAAATACGAGGCAAAAGTTAAATTATTGCATAAAACACTTGTATTATGTGCTTAAATATTAGTCGTCTTACACTTTGAATTAAATTACTATCTTGTCATCCTAAGATATATTTATCATATAGTGGTTCGCTTCGCCCGATGCAACGGGCGTCACTGAGTCTCACTTGAAGATCGCAATCTAACCCGACTTGACTTACATATTAATTACATTTGGGTGTTATTATTATTATTATTATTATTATTATTATTATTATCAATATTATTATTATCAATATTATTATTACCATTATTGTTATTATCAATATTGTTATTATCAATATTGTTATCATTATCATTATCATTATCATTATCATTATCATTATCATTATCATTATCATTACTATTAC
>CM044009.1:67377698-67380198 GCA_024085815.1 Flaveria linearis
TACTGGTTTTTAAATGTTTTGGGGCTGGAAAATGCATGCAAGTATGTTTTTGTAAAGTTTGGGTTGAAACCCGTATGAAATGAATGTATGTATGCTTATGTTTATGTTAGATTTATGCCTAGAATCACATGTATATGTTTAGAACTAGGCATTATGATGTTTGGGACTTGGATTATGGATTAGACACATGAACAGGTTGCAAATATGTCTGAAATTGGACTTAGAATAAATAAGAACAAGCTGATGAGTCCACCAGTGGTAATACGACCAACAGTGTGGTCGTATGACCAGGATATTTTTCTAAGTGTTGAAGTCAGTAGGCCTCATACGACCAACAGTGTGGTCGTATGACCAAGTGATTTGTCTAAGTGTTGTCCAATAGGACTCATACGACCAACAGTATGGTCGTATGACCAAATGATATTTTTTCTAAGTATGTTGAAGAGTCCAATAGGACTCATACGACCAACAGTGTGGTCGTATGACCAGAACATATTTCCAAGTCTAGGGATGGTACGACCAATAGTGCTCATACGACCAACAGTGCGGTCGTATGACCAGATAATTCTAAGTATAAAATGAAAAGTCCAGCAGTGCTCTTACGCCTAACAGGGCTCATACGCCCAGAGGGCTTATACGCCCAACAGGGCTCAAACGCCCAGAAAACTTAGAATTTTACAGAAATTTCCAGTAAGTCCAAAGTTCGAGGTTTTGACCAGGGTTGACTAGGGTTAATAAATGATGATGTCTCATGCATAGAATGATGAGTATGATTAACCCTTATTATTACTGATATTATTATCAGTGTATTATTATTGTTAACAATATTCTTAACAAAATATTGTTAAGTATGGTATGATGCTATGTATGATGATGAATGCCTGATGATGTATGTATGATGATGAATGTATGATGAGTGTGTATGTTCCTTGTAATTGTGTATGCTTATCTTTCTGAAACTTTACGAATAACAAGAATGAACTAATGAAGTATTATGTAACGTAAAGTGAAAGATAATGAAAGAGGAACATGATGATGAATGCACGTATTAACGAATGAATGAAAAGAAGAATGATGATGAATACATGCATAAATGAATGAATGAAAGTCTTGCATGGTCTAAGGGACACGAGATGGAATTGACGGTTATGAAGTCTTGGAATGGAGCTTGGTTCTAGTAACTAGGCCTATTACGAGCCTTATGGTAGATTATGGACAGTGAGCCATAGTTGCCTTAAGAACAACGGGGCAGTGTCTTTGTGACCTGTCACGGGATAGTTGTTACAGCAGGAGTGGTGACGATCACTCATGGGGTTAACGTGACCCCAGATGAGACGTTGTCGGTCTATGGACAGAGAGCCATAGGGGCAACGAGGTTGTCGGTCTATGGACAGAGAGCCATAGGGGCAACCAGGTTGTCGGTCTATGGACAGAGAGCCATAGGGGCAACCAGGTGTCGGTCTATGGACTGAGAGCCATAGGGGCACCAGGTGTCGGTCTATGGACTGAGAGCCATAGGGGCACCAGACGGATACGATATGCTCTGTCGGCTCATGGGTTGGAACCATGGGGGCAGAGAAGAAAGGTGACCCTTAGAGTTTTGCATGCTTGACGAATGAAAGTTAAAGAACGTATGAATGAATGAAAAGAATGTATGTACGAACGTGAATGAGAACGATGAATGGTACACGAATGAAAACTAATGAACGAATGATGAAGATAATAATGAAATTACCTACGTGTACGTACGATGTGTGATCACATATGCATAACGAACGTTTTGGAATGAGAAGTAAAGTATTTTAAATACAAAACTAGAACTCACTCAGCAACGCTGACTTTTATGTATTTTCCAGTTGGCAGGTAACAGGTTGCTGAGTATGGCACACGGGGATGGCTACTAGGCGGGCAAGACTGACATCCATTTCACTTTTTGACAATACTGTTGTTTTGTAATTCATTCGACTAATTATTTTGTGACTTATGAACTAGAATGTATTGCTTAACAACAGCATTTTAAAATGAATGAAGGGTTTTGCCAACTTAATTCCGCTGCTTAATTTATTGATATATATATGTGTTTTATGCTGTGAATGACCAACTGTGAGGTGCCCGGGAATGGGGCCTTACATCTATTAACCATTTAATCTAATTCCATTCCTCCTTTTAAAAATATAGCACATTTCTTTTACACACTTTTTCACCCATAAATCCTATAAAAAATTAACCTCAAAATACAACCAAAGCCTAAATGTCTCTCGTTGTCTTAAAATTCATAATTACATACAACAACTAATCGGTGATTAGAGATGGTAACTCGAGCAGTGGGTATTAATTGGTAGTGTTTTAAAACAATGATTCGGTAGTCAATGATAGTGGTAATTAGAGATAATAAATAGTGATGGGGGGATGATATCAATAATCAATGATACTCAAATGTCATTCGTTTTATCACACTTAGTTGACACGTTGATTGTTCAAGCACAAAACAATATATAGA